>JAODAG010327389.1:0-11084 GCA_027574785.1 Orphnurgus asper | reverse complement strand
CCCCCCCCCCCCCCCCCCCCCCCCCCCCCCCCCCCCCCCCCCCCCCCCCCCCCCCCCACAGTCCACGACCAGGGGGAAGTCCCTTTTCCCGGCGTCATACAATAAACAATCATGTTTTTGTTAGGGTGAGCACCAGTGCAGGGTAACATGTACAAATGACCATCCGTTGGTTTAGAAATTGCAACTGTAGATATACTGCCAAGGCTAAAATGGACTAAAACCTCCAGAAATTCCACACTGCTTTCGGAATACCTGAGAGTACATTTAATGGTGGGGTAAAATACTTAATGAATTAACAAAGCTTCAAATTTGTTACTGTACCTCATACTTTACATGCATACTGTATCACATTCCTTTACCCGCATATTGTAACTCAAACCGTTACAGGCATATTGTACCTCATACCTTTACAGGCAAATTAGTGCTGTCTTTGCATGCATACTGTAACTCAATTGTTTACATGCATACTGTTCCTCATACCTTTACAGGCATACTGTACTTAATACCTGTTTTTAGACATACTGTACCCAATACCTGTTTACAGGCATATATTGTACATTTACATGAATACTGTAACTCGTACCTTTTCTACCGTTTGACAGACTCCATACTACAATCCAGGCTCTGACACCGTCACGCCTTTCACCACACCAAATTTTCCGCGAGGTTTTTTTGCCCGGTGTACGATATATCCAGTGTACCACCTAAAGTGTTTTTACCAGGGAGGTGGGTTTAGGTTGATATTACAAGACGAGAGAGGGCGGTGTTCAGAATTGTTCTCTGTCAGTTTATCTCTCTTTTTGTTTGACCGCAGGACAAATAAATACTTTACAAAGACGGCTGGCCTGAGATTCTTCGCCATTAGCTCATTTGCTGTCAGTGTTCCAATATTTATTCTAGGTAAGGGTAAAAGTACTATCCTTTATACCTATATTTTCATATGGTGAAATTTAAGCTGCATAATTCAAGAGGAAGTCTCGCCAGTGCTTAGCTTTGAATGCGGTGATTTTTTATAGACAATAAAAAAGAGTGTGCAATAGGTCCTTTTGCAAAGTGCATGCGCAGAGAACAGTTAGTTGAGGTCGATCTAGGACTTCGAATGGGGATGGGGTGGGGTTGTTATACGCCAATCAGATTGAATCTTCCTTTTCGCAAATGTGAGCCCGCACATCAACAAAGTAGTGAAATAATGCCATTTTAACTACGGACATCATATCAAATACAAATTATATAGTATTCTGCCAGAAAATGGTGCAACTTGGGACCGATTGCACAATCATTTTCGAGGGTCCATCAAAATCGTCGAATTCCAATGCAAACTAAGCACTCCTTAGAAATTTTGCTATCTTTCATGTCCATCGCTACGTTCCATAGCTGTTATATAAAACGATATGTGTACGGAACATTGTAGTATGAGCGAATATCACGTGACCAGTCACCACTGTCATCAGCCATTTGAGACGGAGAAATGTATTCTTTCTTTTTATAGATATTTCTCTAAGGGGACCTAAAATTTCATACCCTCAGAATTACCCCCCACTCCACTTAGCCATTTTGCCTCCATGGACCCCTCCAAGCCGCACATTACCACTGGAGTCACTCCCCCCCCCCTCCCTCTGTTGAGAAACACTGGTCTAATTGAACGTGTAGTTTAATCAGGGAGCAGCTCCCTGGTTTAATGTCGGTCACTGTACACCGTATTTCCGTCGAGCGTCCTCGATTAAGTTGGCGCTATATTAATTCATACGGGCAGCTAACCATCTCAGTAAATTTAAGCTGGTTTGCTTTTAAATACTGTGTTTCATGATCATGGCGACTAGAGAGTAACCAAAGAGCGACAGTTTTATGTAGCTCTGGGAGTATAAACATATAAACGGAGGTTACGCATCAGACAAGGACAACGCCAACATGGTCACGTTGATGCCTTTATTACCACTATAAATTAATGAACAGAAAAGAAAAGATAGTTAACTAGACGTAGTAGAGACCAAACATTTTAAGACCACGTCTCTTCGTCAGCAGCTGAAAAACGGCAAATAAAATACGATAGCAACATTAACTGCACTACATGTTTAACTGAAAGGAAGAATATATTTGAAATTTGTTTTTCTCCATTATATTTTGCAGCTTTGTGTACCTACCTTTTGATGGAATTCAGGCTAGTTGCGGCATCCGTATCATCAGGACTCCTTTTACTAGGGATCATCATGATGTGTTTGAGTTTTTCTCACAGCGTGTTGCTTTGGAGACGTGAATTAAAGTCAGTAACACGACTTTACAAACCTAAGTTTGACGTTAGCCATATCGACGACGGTAGATTCGCTTTCTGTAATCACGTGGAAAAGGATTTAAATGTTACTGATAGTAATTTATCGACGTTGGTGTGACGTCGATGAAAATGGTCCGATCAAAATAGGACTGGGCTGGCAAGTCAGTTGGCATTTGATACCGAGGCGTTTTGGCTCTTTCTTGGGTGGGCCAGTTTGTGTATGGAAACATTTGATAGGCTGTCATTGTCTGGACCATTGAAGGGAGTATGACTGCATTGGGAAGAAGGCGCGCCGTATCTCAACCACACGCCATTTTCCTGAAATTCTCTACCTGTGTGCAATGCAAGTACTGCCTATATGTTTAGGCTGGTGGCTGTTGACACATCGTAGTTGGTTGTCTTAATGTCTTAGGTGATAGCAAGGACAACTGTGTTACTCGATTAATCACCCTCAGCTACACCGACATTGGTCGACATCATTTATTTAGGACAATAAAAGGAATCCTAAAAATAATCTATTAATATTCGTCGACTTTCTACTATGCCTTTTAAGCAGCTATTGGAGGTCAAAGTTCACATCAAACATGTACCCAGTTTAGTAATAATGTTGTTTTGATTACCATAGGATGTGAAAACATGCCTGCGATTTCAGACTAAACATTTTTACAGAAAATTATGGCTATTGTATTATTATGAATGAGTGATAATGAAGGACACTACTTCTTGATAAATTTCATTCCATAAATCTCATGAAGGGCACTGCAGATAGATTTGATAGATGAGATTATGGCACTCATATCCATTCAGCAAAGTATCCTGCTGTCACGTGATGAATGAATTCAGTCACTTGTTCATCAGATTTTGTCCGTCATTTTCATTCCAACATGCAGCACTGGAAATATTTTCATGTTATGGTAACCTGTGGCTAAACTTAACATATCAAGTGAGATTATTTGAATGCGCTGCATGTAGTTCGTAGAGGCTTTGTTCCGTCAGCAAGAACTAGATATTTTTTCTTGAACGGATATAGGTGGAGAAGAAAACACTGTTGGATTATGAAATGTCTTGTAAGGGCATCGGAACCGCAATGCAGGTCTGTATTCTCCCTACATTCTCGTTTGAAGTGGCATATATGGTACAACTCAGAGTTTGTGCAACATCATGACTTATTTTTGTGAATAAATTGTGAATGAAAAGAGAATAGCATGTTTTCTTTTCTTTATTTGATTGTACTACTTTTTCTGAAGCTCCTGGCATCGTTCACACCCTGAATAAATTAAGGAAGGAAGGATTAAAATAAAGGCGTATTGTTGTAAATGAAACGCACAGCTCGCCATCCATATAAAGTACCGTACGCCCTTAAATTAATCAATTCTCGTCGAATAGCGCCATCTACTATGAATTCATTGTTTCGTCATTAACACCGAGTTACAAGGGGCCGTGCATACCATTAATGTATTTAAGATCGAAAGATATGAATACCATTATTAGGATTTGGCAACTTACTGTCATAATGTAGTTAATAATATCGAAACAGAAAGTATAGCAGCTTATGTGTCTCGAACTGTGGTGGAGGTCAAAACATGTAGGAAAACAAGAAAGCAGAACTGCATTGAGGTTCCATGTCCTTTGTACAATATATTTAATAACATATACAATTGACAGGGGTTCATCTCACACATCTCCCATCGAGTAAATATCTACAGCTTTCCAGAACCCTTGTCGCAGTTGATATGTAATCAACACAGAGACGTGCATATCGTCACTTTCGTGCCCAGAATATCAGGCATCAGTCTTCTGCGAAGATAACAACATTTGGGGAATCAATGTTTCACTCGTTACTATACGCATGCTAATTACACAAATAGGAAGCAACTCACTATGGACGACTCATGTTCCAAGTATAAAGTTAATGTGTCTTTTTTGAGGTAGCGTGTCTATAAGTTAATTCTGCTATAATTCTTCGCTCCTCCCCTTATAAAGATTCAAATAAACTGCAAGGCCTATATGTGTGTGTGTGTTATACCAGGGAGCTGCCACTAGAGCCCTGGTTATACCATTCATTCTTACACATTCTTACCAAGTTTGATGAAATCGGAGATATAGCTGACAATTTAAGAATTTGACATTAAGCCCATCGCCAATGAATGTATATACCAACTTTGACATCGATCTTAAGTTTACAAGCAAGTGCCACACTTCGGCATCGGAACCAAAATGGAATTGGACCGCACCAGGGGACAAAAAGTGGGCTCCTGGACCTCACTCAAAAGGACTTCGCGCTGACGCTGACGTCACTGTCTTCAATGACAGTAATTTGTAATGAATAAGTCAATAAATATTAGGTGCCCCACCATGACGGATCCGTTATAGGCCTCTGACAGCTTTTAGCAACAGCCGATATGGGGATTAAATCCGGTAAAACTGCAAGAAAACAGGTATATGAACAAAATTGATATGCTCGTGATGTATTGCATATCATCATCATGTATGTCATTAATGACACAATTAAGTAATATTTGTACAAACTGGTGAAGTTCACCTATACATAATAATGTCATCGTTAGGAAGAAATTTTTATAAAATATTACTCTACTTATTTTATTACATTAAAAAGTAAAGACCAGTGGTTCTCAAACTTTTTGGCTCGTGGCCCCTCGGCGGTAGCTCACTGTGGCCCATGGCCCCTCAATCCAATCCTCAACCAAACGAATATCGTGCAGCACGGGAGCAGTGATTGGCTCCATGGCCCCCCAAATTGTTCCATGGCCCCCTGGGGGCCCATGGCCCCCAGTTTGAGAACCACTGGTATAGACAATTACTGCTACTTCTAGATTGGGTACACCACTGTGGTGTTGGGATGTTGGTGTTCTGGGACGAGGTGGGGGTAACGTTCTAATGATTCGGAAACACAGCTATAGGCAATACGATCTGGACATTCTTCAAATATCCACCCTTTATGCTAAGAGACAGTTTCTCTAATTATACATCGGATACTGTCTTCATTTCTCCAGGCTATAATCTACTAAATTATTGATGACGTGACATGTTGTCACTTCCGTTCCGTTTGTCTATTGAGGACAACAATGCTCAGCGCGCTGACGTGTTTCTGTAATTATAATGGAGTGATACCAGAGCCTATAGATTTAACTTCGAGACGAGAAGATCGGTTGGCTGTAAACAACGTAAAGTGTGAATGATATGTGTAGGAACACCAACGTAACACACCGTTTAACACATGTTGCCCTTAATGTTACATCATAGGCCCACCTATCAACACATTAAATCACGATAGTTCAGCATAGTTAAGGGTTAGGGAACACCCTCATAAAGAAACCATGTCCGTGTTGTGATCGAGCAGTTACGAGGCAGGCATGTACGGTACCTATCCATCCCATCCTGCTCCCGGGACCGCCGCCATGTAACGTCCCCATCCAACCTACATGAATGTACCTCGATCTACGACTACTTTATCAACTACTGACCGGTTCATCACCACTGTACTGCAGATGTGCTGAGTTAAGCCACCAGAAACCAACCCAACGAAAATCAAACCACCAGACAACCATGGAAGACCGAGATCATCGCTACCGCGAAGGCAGCTGTACTGAACAAGTCGTGCCTAGGGATTGAACCGGCGATGTTATAGGGCTAACTGAGACTAGGCTCACACACTCATCACCTTGTCGTGTGTATCCAATAAAGAAGCAGAATAATAATCACACTGTGTCAGTTTGTATGAAATCTTGCAATAAGCTGCTGGGTTGCCAATACCTCACGTTAAAGCTAAGTCTTTTGAAATGCTCAATAATTTTAAATCCGAGTTTTTTTCAATCAAAGTTTATGTAATTATTGTGCATTTGCCTTGCGGTAAAGCTTTCCAAATACCTATTACGATTAATGAACAATGACAGTACAATAGGCGTTTTTACCAAATTCCGAGCCGTTGACAGCTTTTCCAGTTTGAATTCATTCTGTATTCTTCAATGGATTACATCTCAAAGCAAATTAGCAAAGATCTTATAAATGTAATCTGGTCTGGTATCTGCTGTCATGACCGCTTAATACAAACTATGTTTACTTGAAAGTTTTGGTTTATATTCGAGTGCAAAGCATCCAGTTCCTGTAAAGGTTCATAACATTAGACCATCTATAGGCAAAAAGAAGATTAGGAGAATCGACATATTTAAATCTAGATTATAAATAAAGTACGGTAACCAACGGTGTGACAGAAGCCTTATTCTTCACAATTTAAATAACAGAAAATCATTCGAACTTAGGAAACCATAAAGTCACAATCGATACTTTCGACTGTACATAATGAAACAAGTGATTAGAACGTAACCCCCTAATAGTTAACGATTTATTCACATCGTAACTCCTTTACGGTATTACTGAAACGGATAGCCTCGGCCCAATCGTAACTCCTTCAGGTTAATACTGATAACCTTGGTCCCATCGTTTGAGGGCACACTCAGTTTGTCAGAGCGAAACGTCTACGACGTCGTGTATGACGTAGTAATATTTCAAGCATATGACGAGGATTATGACATCGTCCATTATTTGCAGAAACGCAATCACTAGACCATCCATACCGTTCGGTAGGCTTTCAGCTCTCTCTGACCAAGGAAGCGAACATCTTCAGAGGTACGTCAAACCTGCTCTTTCAGAGGTGTCCCATTTTCCTCGGGGTTTATGCCGCGGGATCGCCTAGACCCGTTCGTTGTTATCTGCTTGTCGGGAATTTCCGAGGTCACACCCCGCATATAGTGTACACCCACTACTAACGTTGTTATAATCAGAACGGTTGCTACAAGCGTTGCTATGACAACGATCACTATACCGACGGGCGTGATTGGTTCTTCTTTCGTCTGCCCTATCATTCCTTGTCCTGTCCTCATATTTGATTTTGTGGTCTCTTTTGTTTTTCCTGAACGATGATAATGAACTGCCGTGATTGTCGTTTCTTTTCGCTGGGTATTGATTCTAGTGACGGTCCCGGTACTCTCGGATGACGGTACTCTCTGCGTTGTTGTGGTTTTTTTTATGTTAATATCTGCAGGTGATACACTGGACGACCACAGGATTGGCTCGGCTCCACATATAGGTATCTCTGATTAAGATAGAATTGGGCAACAAAGTCAATGATTTGATCGGGTAATTTTCACAATTTTAACCAAAACATGATAGGATCAGTGGAAGAAACATCGCTTTCGATTTAGTCATGTTCTTTGTATTTGTGTTATTTCTATTTAAACTACGCTGAATTTGTTTTATTTGCTATTAAGGGCGCCCTGCACAGTAGGTGATTTTTAGAACAAAAACAGTAAAATACAATGATGACTGAGGGCGCACTCAGTAATTGGAAATCATTGCCGCATAGATAATCAGATACTACTAGGGTCTTGAACAAGAAGGACTACCTTCGATTGGACGAATGTACCTTAATATGTTCCATACACTCCATTACTTATAATAAGACCAAGCAACGAACACGAACGACTTACCGACGAGCACACTTGAGAACATGATAGAAGAACGCCATGCTGATGAAGAGCTGTATGCAACGACCTCAATATTAACTAACTAGCCAATGCCCTTTGTTGTTATAAATATTATATATCTATTAATTTTTTACACTCTGCTATTCAATGCAAGACAGCTCTGGCAATGCAACAGAATAGTTATAGGAGATAACAAGCGCCCTTTCTGTCAAACATCTTACAGAAGGAAACTTCATCCAGTCAAATATTTTTACGCGACCACCTTGCATAATCTACCCCCCAAAATGTACTCCTTATCTCGCTTTTAATCTTACCCCAAGTCGTACAGCTCAAGTTTATTGTTTTCTAGTCAAAAAAGCTTAAAACACAGACAAAATTGATATTATCTAATAAAGTAAAAAAGCCTGATTTTCAAATATTTACAAACATAGGATGAAGAAAAAAAGGAAATGAAACGTCCTGTTAACCAGGATACCTCAATCATCGCACCTGACATACTAAAATCTGCAGCATCAGTCTCTCAACTAAAATATCTCCAAAGCCGTTGTCGGTTACGGTTAAGTAAAGAAAACCACTTTATTAAAATTTCCAGAAAAATCCCGGAGGAGTCACGGACGGCCTTAATCTTAACTTGCCTATCTATGACATCCTGACAGGATAGTTGCTGGTAGGAACCTTAATGGCGGTTCTCCTCTACCCCATCTAGACGGCCTGCACCCGGGATCCTACGTGGGCACACAGGTGTTTAAAATCTAAAATTGACTCTGCCGAGCAAGCAAGGCGGATGGGGTACCAATTAGGGCAGTTGGATGGAGTACAAATCAATGAACATTTCTCGTCGACGACGCGCTCGAATCACACAATACTGTATAGAATACTGTTTGATACGCGACTTGACATCATCCCACCAGTCAGTGAGAGAAGAAAAAGGGTACGCCATCCCTTGTACTTATCTTCAAACCCTCAGGCGAAACTCGGGGTCAGTCCTGATGCATAGTGGTTCTTCAGTTACAATCTCGTAGGGAGACTGGTGGAAGGTCAAACGATGTCACAAACTATGCCATGGCCCAGACAACGGGCAGTTAATAATTATTTCAGATTAAAAATCTGACGGCACGTACACCCCCACCCGGTCAATTATATTACTGTACATGAACTATACTATAGTATAATAGTTGTAAGTAGTCAGCAGACCTGCTGAGCAAAGTGTGTAGACGTACTCCGTCTCGTCCACTAGTAATCACAGGTTCCGGCTATATACACACGTGTCATTATTGAGAACTGATCCAAAACGAAACAACTTCTGTTATCCTCCTTGATTTAAACGCAATATGCTCCTTTTTTAGCGTGCTGGAATGATAAATATCTTATATAATTGCCACCTCTTTCTGTGGCATGCGGAAGATTTTGGTCAATTTCAAACGAGACAATCCCATAACCCCTTCAATTAGAGATTCTATTAATTACTACTATTAATTACCACTGATCGAATCGTTTTTTAAATGTAACGTATACTAAGAGAGTACACTAACAATGTATCACGTACGTACTTGTCCATCATTTTGAACCAGGACGCTCTTATAGGGAAAGTGTTACGAACAGAGGAGAGGGTTATACCTCCTGGTAATGCGTCGTCATACTCACCGGAAGTAGTATTGGAGGCGTCAATGTTAGTGAAGAAACTCATCTCGACTTCTATACCGGGATGAAGCTCCATATCATCGGCAGATCTACCGTCGATATCTCCACTAATTGAAACAAAGGGAGTTATCTGAACAAAGAAAACCAGAATAGGATCTGTGCACTTTAATTATTAGACGATTTACGCGTCTTCTATCTTGCAAACAGCCAGAATATCTATGATTGGTTGACGATCAGATAATGTGGTCACCCTCATATCATGGGTTACACTCAGTTAAAGGAGTCCCATTCAGATAATGGGGTCACACTCAAGTATGGGGTTACACTCAGATATTGGGGACACTCATATAATGGGTCACACTCAGATAATGGGGTCACACTCAGATGAAGGAGTCACACTCGTATATTGCGGTCACACTCAGATATTGCGGTCACACTCAGATAATGGGCCCGTCACACTCAGATAATGGGGTCACACTCAAATAATGTGGTCACACTCGTATGAAGGGGACACTCAGATAATGGGGTCACACTCAGATAATGGGGTCACACTCGTATGATGGGGACACTCAGATAATGGGGTCACACTCAGATAATGGGGTTACACTCAGGTAACTATTATACTTGTTATACCTCAGCGACGGATTATGATTTGAAGTTGGGAGTTGGACCAATGAGTGTCATCATTAATTCACTACCACATATAATATTTTAATTTGAACCTTCGTTGACCTTTAACTATTCATTGATCTTTTCAGACCACACTTTGGGTAATATTGGATGTAAGTGTTTTCTCTTCAGATGAAACACTTCAGCATGTGATCAGCTTGAATTACCGCCTCTCGGTCTTTTGGCTAAGATCGAGTGTAGTATTTGTTCTGTGTAGTATAAGTTCTGTGTAGTATATGTTCTGTGTAGTATATGTTCTGTGCAGTATCTGTTCGGTGTAGAATCTGTTCTGTGTAGTATCTGTTCTGTGTCGTATCTGTTCTGTGTAATATCTGTTCTGTGTAATATCTGTTCTGTGTAGTATCTGTCCTGTGTAGTACGGTATCTCTTCTGTGTAGTATCTGTTCTGTGTAGTATCTGTTCTGTGTAGTATCTGTTCCGTGTAATATATGTTATGTGTAGTATATGTTCTGTGTAGTATCTGTTCTGTGTAGTATCTGTTCCGTGTAGTATCTGTTCGGTGTAGTATCTGTTCTGTGTAGTATATGTTCGGTGTAGTATATGTTCTGTGTAGTATCTCTGGTGTTAATTAAGGATGACGACCCGCACTGATTAACGGCGGGACTGTTTCCTCATATAGAGCCATGCGCTACGAATGCCGTGGCCAATGAACCGTTCGAAATAGGGTTGGGGCTGTGAAGTTGGTCAGTTTGGCTACGCGATGGCGCAGTGGCATCATATGCTGTCGTCGTTTGGTTTAGAGCCCAAGCTTTTTCTTGAGTAGGTTTTCTTAAAATATCCAGATCGAATTAGCGCTTTATGTTTCTTCAGATCTATGGTATAATCAAGTTAACATTGTTCAACATTCACAACTAATTTATAAATATAAATTAAGAACTCAGAATGTACGATAACTAGTCTACGCCAACACCCGAGATTAGGGCTATAATTATATCGGTCACTAATCCAGGATAAGCAGAGGGAATCCTGGTGGTAAACTC
>JAODAG010327388.1:11662-22022 GCA_027574785.1 Orphnurgus asper | reverse complement strand
ATCATATATCTAATATATATATATCATATATCTATCATATATCTAATATATATATATCATATATCTATCATATACCTATATATCACTGTGAAGTTTGCAAACCGCATTTCTTGTAGAAGGTTGTTTACATTTTCATCAAAGACAATGTTATTTTTTTTTATAATCTATTGAAATATATTCATAAGGAAAAATTCGCCACATGTAGGCCTATTTGTTAAAAGAAAACCATCTGAAACTTATAGCATATATATATATATATATATAGAGAGAGAGAGAGAGGTGGAGAGAGTAGTCACATTGTGATGACCAACGTATACAGAATAAACTGAAAATCAATATCACTGGTGAAGCTTGCAAACCACATTTCTGAGATATATTTTTTACATATTCATCAAATCTACTGAAATATATTCATACGAAGGCATAATTCGCCACATGTATTTGTTCAATGAAAACAATCTGATATATATATATAGCCTATAGTGTATATATATATATATACATACATATATATATATACATAAAAATGTCAGATTTCAGCATGACTGGCCTTTTCATATTCATGACATATTCATCAGTACAAAGACGATGTAATTTTTGAGAATTTAATTAACCTATTGAAGGCACACTTTCGCCACATTTATTTGTTCAATGAAAACTATCTGAAATAAGTATATATATATACATATAAACAATCTGATATATATAGCCTATAGTGTATATATATATATATACAAATATATATATATATATATATACATAAAATGTCAGATTTCAGTATGACTGGCCTTTCTATATATATACATATATATATATATATGTGTGTTACATATTGATCTGCTTCATTCAGTGTCAACGAGGTTTGTTTCATGGATACATTCAGCCGCAAAGTAGTAAGATGTATAACCATAAGTGACACCATTAGCTAAGTTAAGAGGTTCAATAATGAGTCCACCCTCACAAGTTGAGGTTTAATGATAGTGTTTTGTGAGATCTGAAAGTATTAGACTGGAAACTGTACCTCCGCAGTTACATATAGTCAAATGTACAGAAGAATTCTCATTCAATCCAAATCTTGCTAGCAACTCACTAAAACTAAAATAAAAAATTAGTATACAAACAAAACGGAACATATTTCAACATGTTGTATTTTAAATTACACTTTCAATACTGCTGGCCCCATAATAGCCCGAGCAATGAATTTCTTTAACGAATGAAGAAAAAAATATCAGGCCATATTGACTAGCCGCAACTTTCTACGAAAAGCATCAACTTTTTTGGCTAGCATACCACTGTGGGTTTATTGTCTGTTATGGACAGTATTCATTTATCATGTAAAAGGTCTCGTATTAAAAAAGTATAAATATCACATGTATACTGTTAGATTGCATATAAGACCAAAGAGAGTATGAAGAAAAATTCCCAGAAGAGAACTTCTAAAATTTTAACTGGTTCATATATTGGTGTCAAAATGTAAAATGGAACACTTTAGAAATGAACAAATCCAAGTCGTTCAAATGTGGACGTTAGTTAAACTTTTTCCAAATTGGAACAATGCAATTAAGTTCCAGTTCATTCCAGTTGAAATGGATGAAAAGAGGTTCAACTGGAACATTCTCCTGGAGACTTTTCAAAGCAATTAGAACGGAAATTTTATAACCATGGCAGAACTATTGAGCGTTTACCAACGTTTGCTATTCTGAAAATTATGAAATTTACTTTACACTTCTCTTGGTTTGGTGGACAATGGAAATCTAATAAATATCACAGAACTTCCAGAAAGGCACACATTCTAACGAGGAATTTCTCGAGAGATTCTCTTGCAAGATATTTCTCACAAGTTTTGGTAAAATAAATTTACCAGTTCTGATCAACATTAGCTATTAGTCACTTCTTGCAACATTAAAGGTGCCTCTTACAACATATTCCAGACAAGGTCCAATCACAGGTCTTGACAGCGCAATAGTTTACACCAAGTCTTCTGTCAACCAAGAGGTAGCTATGTAGCACACTAGTATCTCTCTTGGATTGTGGAGCACTGCATAAGATGGAGGTTTCAACAACAAAAAAGGTCATATAGAGTAGAGTATACTATACTATACAGTAGATTATCCATGTTGAGATAACACAGAATGTTTTCTTACCTCTATTGAGCAGCACTCCTACTCTTCAGATTAAATACACAGTAACAGTAGTGAGCACAACTTAGGTTTAAAATTAGTGTTCCCACAGACTAGATATGCTGTCCAATCACAGCAAGGTATTAACTACCCACAGTTGTCAAACTCTTTTGTACAGTTCAGGAAGCCAGGCTATACATTTTGAATGAATAGGGGATTAGTTCAGGTACTTTGATTACCTCCTCCTAGAATGTGAATTACTAAACAATGCAAAAGAGGTGCGGATGCATTATATCACTGAACAGAAGTAGCAAACACGTGTCTGGAGATTCAACAAACTTCCTTGACATTTTATCCAATAAAGTAGGTCATGGTGAGGAAAAAAAGTAACAACATTCCTATTGGCATCTCCTTCCTTTTCAGTTCAAGTTGAAACCAATATGTTTTTCATGTGTGTTGGATCGGCTCGTTCCACACCTTTCATATCTTTTAGACATTGGTCAATCTGGTGTTCACGGTTGTCCGTCTGATGGAGACCAATGGAGACCAATGGTGTCCAACATGCCTGCCTCAACATGCCTGATCTCAATAACTTCTTGGGAAAAATATTTTCTTGTGAAATATGAACTTCTTGTGAGAACTTATATGCATTCTCACGAGAACTTGGTAATTTCTCATGAGATCTCATTAATTTCTCATGAACTTCTCACAACATCTGATGTATTCTCGTGAGATCTGATGTATTCTCGCGAGATCTCATGAACTTCTCGTGTGATCTCATGAACTTCTCGCGAGATATATTGTATTTCTCGCATGAGATATCATGAGATCTCGTGTAATTCTCACGAGATCTGATGAAATTCTCACGAGACTGTTTTTATAAGGGAACTGTAGTAGATCCAGATAGTTCTTTTTTTGCTTTGTCTTTCTCTATCTTTTCAAACTGATATTTGCTCTTCTAAATAGAATGAAATATTTCTCTTTAGAGTAAAACAAAATTCTTGCAATTATGAATCACACACATTAACATCGTTTTGTTGGAGACTGCTTCATATGCTTTGCTAAAATGCCAGGAAGCAGCATCACCATGGCAACGAGTCCGAACTTTAACATCATTGAGGTCGTCATGACATCTTGAATGGACTTGATCTCAGATAGAATGGATCCAGTTTGGACACACACAAAGTTATATGGCATAAGTCCTGAAATGAAGGAGAACAAAATTAACAGATTACATGTGTTCAATCACAAAGAATATTGGGATTAAATGCTAATTAAACTAATTCACTCACTCTGAAACCATTTGGTTTTGCAGAAGAACAGCCAAAACAAATCAGAGACAGTACAACGACCTAATGCAGCAATTTCACGAGTCATGTTTTGACTTGAAAATGGTAGCTTTTCAGACTTGCAATTTTCTGCAATACTAATCTACAAAAGAAACAAAGTCCTACCCCAGGGTCACTGTGGAGTTGTAAATTTCAGCCAATTTTAGCCAAAATAATTCAGAGGGAATGTTTCCGAACTGACGATCGCTTATATTAAACCTCCACAATGTTTGTTACCTTACAATGCCATTTGATGTTGTCAGGCATACTGTAAAAGAGGTTGTGATTTAGTTGGGTGGTAGTTTTTGCTTTCTCCATAAGTCAAGCATATCGCTTAGACTTTAAAATTCCAAAATAAAATTGAATTCTAGGAGGGACAGCAGACGTGCAACATGGACTTTCATAGTTTTTAACAGCGTGGATACATACTTTACTCTGTAATATACATTACACTATGACTGTACACTGTACTTGCAGTTGATGCCATTTCTGTTTATGCATGCACTTAGTAAAATACAGTAAACCTCATAAATGGAGACATGTATAGTTGTGGTAATCCATCATATATCACTATTACCATCTATCCTTTGAGATTTTGATTAGTTACAGCATGAAAGATTTTTCGTTCATCCGTTTGCCGAGTTACACATTCACTGATCACACAAGTCGATTTTAGCTGCTAGACAGTGAGGTTCATATGTACCCTAAAGAAGCTGGAGACCATTGGTTAAAAAGGGGACTTGAGTTCGGCAGGCCACCTCGTTCCCACGGTGTTTCATACTTCATTTTTCGCTAATTAAAGTTGTATTAAAGTTGTAAGTTGAGCAAAGAGGCATGTTTAGTACTTCGATCTGCAGAGCACAGCCGGGGAGAGCAAGTAACTCACTTCTGGAAGGAAAGGTACTTTTGGTACATCATGTTCCCATTTCACTATGCTGTGGTACTCTCCGCCAAAATATAATTTTTACCTATCAAGACTGAAAAGAAAAACTGAAGGAGAGGGACATCAAGGATAGGCGATGCCATGTTGATGAACCAGTTTGGCGTCATGGGGAATATTCGAACGGACAGCAGAAAGAAGAATAAACTCTGGAGGTTCTCCTGCACCTATAAATAGAAAAAATGAAATGTCACGATCACTACTAACGTAACGTTACGATAAATTCCTATGGTACAGTACATACCCAGCGATACTGTTAAACAACTCTTATTCACAGGTGTTACAAGAGCAATGGTATGAGCGATTTTAACACTAATCAGACGTCTTTAGCATCAGACAACTAACTAGTGGCAGGTTAAAGATTTCCAAAGAGAGAGGGGTCATCAGGATATGTCAGTGAAAAATACTGCTGTCAGAGTAAGGTGTGAGGCCATGCATGTATGCAAAAAAAAATTAAAAAGGGGGGATCCTGAATCTGTATCAGTCTGGTAAGTATGGAGTCGCATCATCATGCTATTTAGTACATGTTGCCCCTGAGTCAGAAAAGCAGAGTCCACCCGTAACTGTTTGCCTTTACGTAGCAATGGTCAACCAGAAGTGTCATCACATAACAACTGCTAAGAAAATGTTTATTTGACATACATTGCATTCACTTTCAT
Organism: Orphnurgus asper; assembly: GCA_027574785.1. Taxonomy (NCBI): domain Eukaryota; kingdom Metazoa; phylum Echinodermata; class Holothuroidea; order Elasipodida; family Deimatidae; genus Orphnurgus; species Orphnurgus asper. The sequence continues at coordinate 16,975 of JAODAG010327388.1, read as the reverse complement.
TAAAATATAATTAATATTATTAATTACCATAAGTTGGAAGGGTTCCAGTTTATCAGCAAAATACTTCATAATTAAAGCCTTCCCAAAGAATTTGGAGAGTAGAAAACAGAAAGAAGCACCGATCGCAGATAACACGCAGCAGAGAGGGAATGCGAGCCAAATCCCAAATATTGCACCTCCCAAAAGATTCTGTGGAGTAAGCCGATAAACATGAGAAAAGATGAGAAACACGGAGTCATGCATGCCTCTCATTATAAAACAACACTTTTATGGTTTTAACTAACATGACAACTAGACTTAGCTCAAATTTACCAGATTGAAATTGTCTTCTTGTGCGGACGGTGTGTCAAAGAACTTTAAATTAATGTGATTAAGACAAGATTTTAGCTTGTAGGGAAATAATGATGGCATAAATTGCACTCGGCAGATTATTCATATTGGTGAATATAAACAATTAATCCAGACTCCAAATTACAGACGATGCAAAGCAGAGCTCATTATTTTGTAATTGGAGCAATTTGGGACGAAGCCCAATTGTTAGAATGATATTCCCCTTAATTGAAGTTCAACTAAATAAATCTGATGTTGTTTTACTATATATGTATTGTTGTACTGTATCATTTGTCATTCAATTAAGCTAGGTTGAATTGTTGCAAGTTTAGAGCTACTGTAACATCTATAGATAGAAATATGAATACTTACCATAAAAACAGACCCAGGAATGGCAAAAGTTTGTTTGTACAGGTATGCACTGCAAAATAATAATGTAACATAACCAAAGTGGTCAACCTTGTACTGCTTTAGCACTTCTGCCATCTCACCGAGGTCATCCAAGTCCTTTGGAAAATGAAGTTCATTTGGACTGTAAATAGAGAAATGATACAGTATCAAAGCATGATTATATTTTTGGGCAAATGTAGTCCAGTTTTAAAACTCAAGATACACAAAATTTTGTTCAATGAAGTCCTCAAATTGGTATCTGCTGAGCTATCACTTGTTTCAGGAGGCAACAGAGTACGAAGGTAAATGCCCCAAAATGTTGAAGACGATGAAACACAACAAGTGAAGTCTAAATGGTAAGTTGAAGAAAATGGCTGATTTTTATTAAATAACTGAAGGCATCTAGGGCTTCAGTGTGAGGCCTCACACACAGTTGAAAAGTTGAGTAATGACAACATTGGTGAATTCATTAAACTACAGTGTATACTTTTAGCACAGTACAGTAGGAAATTAAAATCAGAACCAGGATACAGATCTGTTTACTTATTTCTTCTACATTTTGCAGGTTTAATACCAGTATTTATAGAAATTTGACTGCAGTATTTTATGAAGATTTCATACCTTTACTCCAGGCTTTATTACTGCACACAGGGCACAGTATGTGAAGATTCTACTCAGCTTTTGGTAAAGCCATTAACCTTCTAGGGGGTCAGTTTGATTGCCAATTTTAACTACAACTTTTTGGCATACAGCTAGTATATACTAGCCTACTCTGATGTTGGTGCTCACCACATACAGCAATCTCGAGCAAAATGGTCATTAATCTAGGGATATTTACAGTATTACTGGGGATGGTTTTAACAACCTTATTTTTGTGTTATTCTGGAGTCTAGGTAGCTGGGTGAGAAAGTTTTAAGAGAGGGCATCATGGCAAGCATAAGTATACTGTAGCTAAGCAGCTGTGACAATAAAAGATCAATTGCTAATGGATTTTCAATGTATCATGCAACCATAGCAACTGAAGTTTCTTAATCACTTTTGGGTTTTGACTATAAACATCTGTGGTCTCAAGGATGGCCGACATTGGTTAACATTGGGGCTGTCCTCCAAAAGGGCCATGAGCTACACATTACGAGGCACAACACGTGATATCCTAAAATTAGACCACATATGCTTGTTGCCGTTGTTTGGTTTTGGAGCCTGCAGGAGCAGGTTCCTCCTTGGGTGGTATTTCAGAGTAGTATCAGAATTTGTTGCACCAGTATATTCCACAATGATTTCAGTGAGTCAGGATGGTAAAGTCCACATTTGCTTGGCATTTCATGATCAAGACGACATCCCGTCAGACTGGATGCACATTGACAGAATATCCAGAAATACGAACATTGTTACCACAATTAATATTACTGCGCAGTTCTTTCAAACCATACTGTACTTACCCATTTGAATCATCACTGTCCAATTCATCACTTGATAAAGCCGATAAAGAAGGCACGTTGACAGAGAGTAAATAGAGCCACGTCGATGCAAGGCCCAAACTTAGAGCAATAGCACCAATGGACATCAGCGGGGACATGGTAGAAATGGATTAGTTGTGCCCAGTCTCAAAATTAATCCCGGGCCAACTGAGTATTGATTTTGAGTGAAACCATCAGTTTCATTTACTCGCATCTAAACTAGCACTATTACTATCTGTATAAGATAAAAATAATCAAAATTATTATTGCAATGATCAGACATAAAGCTCAGTGATTGCACGACAGGACTGCTCCATTAGCTTCCTATAACCTTCTAGTTTGAAGTTCCAAGGAAACCACAACAACTTGCTTGGCATAGATCAGGAACTGCAAATAAGTTCTGTATAAGTCACAAATGGAATATAATTCTGCCTGCAGCCTGTGAGCACTCTGTTACTCCACTGTCGATCACCCTGGCACACAGAATGTCATTAATGACTGGGGTAAGTTTTAATGACCCCAGCTTTTTTATGTTTCAGACCCCATTTTTAGTGTTATATGGGCTGCAGTAATAATGCTGAAGCAGATAATTAAGTAACTTAATTATAGACTGGTTTTGCATGTGTATGCCATATTATTTATACTTAACAACTTGTTATAATTTTTATGCCAGAGGCAGCTAGGGCAGATTTCAATAGATACAACCAAGGGAGCATGCACAGTTGACACAATACAGCTATCAGCTAAGCAGGTCACACGACACCCAGTTTTTCATACATTTACATGGTATTCTCCATCAAACCCATGATCTACACAAAATGTTATAAAATATAGTCTAGGTATGTACAGCATAACTAGTAAGTATGTAGAAATGACTAACTGTCCAACAAACATAGGCCTGCACAGGGCGAACTCTACAATAGAATAAGCATAGTACTGCACCTTCATAAACTCAAATAAACATTGCCTCATAACTCAACCACAAAGGCGAATCGCAAGACCAAAATATGATCAGCTGTACTTGGTAATTAGACCTAGACGTACGCCACACACCATGTCACTAGTACTAGTACACTACTAGTACCAGTACTACTTTTTACGTGGCCCACCAAGTGGGAAAACCGAATGCCACAAGTCCGGAGGCAAAAACAAAAACCAGATCTACTAAACAATACAGTAATACAGAACCCCAAACCCCGGCGACTAACGCAAAAACACACTCACGAAAACCAGTCCCAAAAATCAAGATTTATAAAACAACGTGGGGTCGGCTCTGCCCTCACCGACACGAAGGCGCCACCAGTTAGTACTAGTGATTTTTTTAAGAAAACCCTCCCAAGAAAGAACCTGGGATCTAAACCAAAGAAAACGGCAGCATATGCCACGGCTTTAAAAGCCAAACTGACCAACTTCAAAGCCCCCAGTCCTATTTCGTTAGGACTGCTAAGGCTAAAGTACTAGTACTACTAGTACTACTACTAGTACTATTGTGAGTGTGAACACATATACTGTACACCGTACTGCAGTGTTCCTGCCTGACGCTGTTGCTATTCAGCTACAGTGTTGCAGTACTGTGTTAACTGTACTACCAACAGTAGTAAGTACTGGGCGGTAGTCAGCTGACTGCAAAGTGATCAGATGATCATCCGTTTTAGTAGTCTCTGTCCAGGAACTTCTCTAAAATGAAAGTATAAATATTAGTAGTCGTTGTATGTGGGGGCTCATTTTTTTTATTGTGCATTTTACTTCACCTTAATTATACATTTAATCCAACGATTTAGATATATATGTATTGTGTGGACAATAATAAATTATATTTAAGAATGCAACGGACTCCTTTACAACTAGGTCAGGCGACCCCCAACTTACTGCGTACATACCTCCGCTCGCGCTGTGCTGCATCATGATCGGAAATGTTAAGCATTAATTATTAATAAGTATGCTAAGTTACTTCGGCAGAAATATTTCTAGCCTCAGAGTACTCCCGCTATATTTTCGTGGTCTACCATATCGTGGTGGTCTTACAACATCTCAGCAAATAATCAACGGGGTGACTTTGAATTACCGCTGTATCTGCTGCCATTTTCTTCTGTCCAAAGTCCCTTTTGCCTCCGGCTCTGGAGCAGTCGTCTCAAGTAAAGACTCGTCGCCCTATCGTACTTTCCATAGGTCCCCAGATACAAGCTCTCCGACCGGCGTTACAATGCCTGACAAGAAACCATTCGAGCGTCTTCCCAAATCGATTGTCCCAGTCAATTACAATATCCGACTAAAACCAAACCTGACGAAATTTACATTTGAGGGCAGTGAGCAAGTTGAACTCGAGGTAGGTACAGTAGGCTAGATCTAACGTCAAGCAGTAACTGTGTTCCAATTTAACTTTTTAAGTTCCGGTAAAGCTAGGCCTATTCTCAATCTCAGCATGTGGTTAGGCCTACACAAAGTACTGTACCATATTGCTTACATTGGCTGCACTGTCGTAGTATTGTTACAGTACACATAAGTTAGGGCATAGGACTAAATTTTAGTCCTATGCTAGACTATGCATGATTAGAATTTGAATTAAATAATAATTTTACTACTAATAGTTCTCTTAATTTAGTAGTACTTTGCGAGGTCATGCAATGAAAGCCAATTTTTTAAATGCAAAGTTACTCTTTGAACTTGATATCATATTATGAAGTAGTAGTATAAATTTTAATTTTTTGTTAATTGTTACAGAATGACAATGCATGTTCTTTAGAGACCAAATAGTTACCTTCAAAGTCACGAGAATATACTGCACAACAGTGTACAATTGTTTGTTCGTTGAGATTTCAGTAAGTGCATGCATTCCCGTATTAGTTTGAACTGTAAAGTTCGGACTAGCGTGTGTTATTCTCAACAAGTCTTCAGGACTTGCACATTAAATGCTGTATAGGGGGACTTAAGACAGCTGCAGTTTTTATGTAATAATAATTTTACCATCCAAAAGAGGATGAAAAAACCTAAAAAATAATATATTTAGCATACATTTGTTATGTTTCTTTCGGTTTTTGCAGTAAAAATAAAAGTTGATCATATTAATATTTCATAAATTCATACCTACTATTACCACCACTAGAAGTAGAAAGAGAATATTGTTCTCTATCAATGG
>JAODAG010327377.1:0-11085 GCA_027574785.1 Orphnurgus asper | reverse complement strand
GTTGGGGAAACCCCCCCCCCCCCCCGCTGATGTGTAGGAATGCCTATATGGCCGCTTTACACCGTATGATATTTATTTTGATTTTGGTTCTGAGAAGTTTAATGGCCCAGTGAAATTTTACAATATAATGTATTTCTTCCACTTGTATATAGGATGTTAATACACCGCATTTCTTTATTTTTCGATTAACTAACGCTGGGAGGTAATGGCGACACCAAAATGGTGTCCCCATTACTTTTACGCTACGAAAACGCTACAGTTCAACTCAATGTATATTCACAGTAAGGTCAATGTACACACCTGAATACACCTGAATTTACTATTGAAATGAAGCACTCTTCGCATTTAATATAAAAAGAACATAAACCAACCTCACAATAAATTGGCATTGGAGATTGTTTTGCGTAATATTTCTGGGTTATACATTGAGATAATTTTTGTTACATAATCAAGTATGGGTGGTTACTGCAGAAACGAACAAAACTATTGTCAGCCCTCTCTACCAATTATGCAAATTTGAGTACAATGGCACAGCTTCGCCCTCTAATTTATAGCATCATATGTACCGTTGCATATTTACAAGGCACACTACGCTCCCAACCTTCTACAGACTGTCTACAATTCTGACTGTTAGTTTATTTGAGCGGGGAGGTGTGTGGATCAGTATTGGCAAGAAGATATTTTCGTGCTCACGTTCTCTCCTTGGGTGACTTTCTTTGAAAGGTATAAACTCCTAAGAGTCACGATCCTTTGACGGTAACTAGAGCTTGAAATGAAAGGTTTTGAAAATACGGTTTCTTATAATTATACTCTTCTTGAAATTTTTTGGGGGGATTTCCGTAAACCTTGGTAGTTCATGGTGGCGCCTCATGAGAAGGTTGACATTTCTTTATTAAAGTTTACAATTCTACAGATTGAAAAGTGTCTCGATTAATCAATGCAGTAGAGTCCTGGGGTTTAAACAGCTTAAAGTCATGACCTTCCTCCTGTCAATCTTGCCGTATCACGTCACGGACGGTACGGTTCGGTTTATCATGTTGCAGTCACTCTCGTAACGGGAGGGATTCGTCTGCTGGTGATGTAGACGTAGTTACGGATGATACCCTCGTTAAGATTACCACATTCTTTCAAAGACGAGAACGGAGGGGGTGCATGTTGAACTCGCCGTTCCGTGGGTCAGGCAACGAGGGAGGACTTGTAATACCTTAATTTGCTGTGATAGTTACAGCGAAACATTCAGACTAGAAACAGACTCTAAACTGACTCTATTCAGACCGTAATAGATATTGCCAACATATTATATTAGGTCTAAGGGCGTATGTCGGACATTTCCCCAGGGTGGGAGATTTGTCAAATTTGGAGTCGATTTATTCCATAATTTTTCAGCCACAAAATCTGATCAAATCACGGACTTTGTTTTATGATTAGAATTACTGACTGTTTGTTGTGTGATAACAGGTCACCTACTAACTAATTACCGTACAGTGCAGTATCTCATAACGGACCGCTATTGAATGTAGACTACTAGGCATACGAACGTTATGAAAATTAAGTAAAGACACATAGAAAAAGACCAAATCAACTCTGAACCGGAAACAATATGTTTTATGTTGTTCAATTTAGGCACATGATTCATAAGCGATCATTCTGACCGGAATGCCGGAACCATCTATGATATAATTCCATTAGTAATGATTTTTGGTATGTCTAGTGATGTTTCTTGTTAGGCTATGTATAATCATGTTCTTGCTATTTATAGTGGTGTTTCTTGTTATGTATAGTGGTGTTTCATGTTAGGCTATGTATAATAATGTTCTTGCCATGCATAGTGGTATTTCTTGTTAAGTATAGTGGTGTTTCTTGTTAGGCTATGTATAATAATGTTCTTGCTATGCATAGTGGTGTTTCTTGTTTTGTATAGTGGTGTTTCTTGTTTTGTGTAGTGCCGGTGGTGATTCATGGTATATATAGTGGTGTTTCTTGTTATATATAGTGGTGTTTCTTGCTATGTATAGTGGTGTTTCTTGGAATGTAATTTATAGTGATGGATTTTGTTATGTATAATGATGTTCTTGTTATGTACCGTATAGTGGTGTTTCTTGTATGTATAGTGGTGTTTCTTGTTATGTATAATGGTGTTCTTGTTATGTATAGTGGTGTTTCTTGTATGTATAGTGGTGTTTCTTGTTATGTATAATGATGTTCTTGTTATGTATAGTGGTGTTTCTTGTTATGTATAATGATGTTCTTGTTATGTATAGTGGTGTTTATTGTATGTATAGTGGTGTTTCTTGTTATGTATAATGATGTTCTTGTTATGTATAGTGGTGTTTCTTGTTATGTATAGTGGTGTTTCTTGGAATGTAATTTATAGTGATGGATTTTGTTATGTATAATGATGTTCTTGTTATGTACCGTATAGTGGTGTTTCTTGTATGTATAGTGGTGTTTCTTGTTATGTATAATGGTGTTCTTGTTATGTATAGTGGTGTTTCTTGTTATGTATAATGATGTTCTTGTTATGTATAGTGGTGTTTATTGTATGTATAGTGGTGTTTCTTGTTATGTATAATGATGTTCTTGTTATGTATAGTGGTGTTTCTTGTTATGTATAGTGATGTTCTTGTATGTGTAGTGTTAGGTAGGCTATTTTTTTTAAACCCTCCAAATAACTTGGGATCTAATCCAAAAAACAACAGCAGCATATGCCACGGCTTCAAACGCCAACTGACCCACCCCCAGCCCCAGTCCTATTTCGATCGGACAGCTAATTAAAGGCAGATTGATCATTGGGCGGGTGCTACAATAGTGCCACGTAATGTGTAGCCCATAGTTCTGTAGGACGGCATTTCCTCACCTTTAATCAGTGCGGGCCGTCCTGAACACCACATTTATTGTTCTTTGTTTACATGAGAACGTCCCTAAAGCATTTTTATTGATACTCACAGACTATACTTCAAAATATAGCGCAATTATTTTGGATCCAAGCGGCCTTGATTTTATATACAAAAGATTAACAGGACACAGTTCAGTCACCTCTGAATTCTGAAATGACCCCCCATACAATCGCTCTGGATTCCTCTGTGTTTACCACTGCCGACGTTCGCCCCTGCCCTAGATTCAGACACAGATCAGACGCCGCCGCTGTCCGTTTGAGTCGGAGACCATCTGCCAAACTCGTCATCAAATTAACGAGCCTCAAGACAATAAAATATGGAACTACACAGGTCGGTTTCATAACCTAAAATAAAAAAATATGTGCGACTATCAGTCTATGCAATAATTGATCAGCTTTGAAACAGTCCTCTCCCTTGGAGACAGACCCCGGAATAATGATACTTGGCATGAAACGAGTCCTTCCCAAATTAAACTCTATTGTGACCATGAAATTAGCTTTACTATGGTCTGTAACGATATCCGCAAGGATAGAGTTGGAAAAAGAATCAGGAGCCTATATAATTGTTCATATCGAGGAAGATACCGCTGTTGGTAAGAAGGAAAGAGTTCGAGGTTATTCGGTCAGAGGTAAAGCTCGCTTACGGTTATAATTTACCGATGATATGTGTAACATTCCGTCCCCCCAAAAGCGGATCAGTGGATCTGTTCCGTCCATGATATGCTTTAGTATAGGTGATTTTAACGTTTATTAGGATATCAACAACAAAGAAAGAATGACCTAGCCAGAGTAACAGAATGTGCAACACATTTGATTTACATATACCACAAAAGAAAAGTTAGTTACAAAGGTTGAAGTACCCAAAATCAGAACGAGAGTCATGTTTACTATAGCTGTATATAATTATGTTAGGCAGCATTGGATAATGGTCCTAAATCCAATGTTACTTTGTTATGCACCTTTCACTATTTCATAGTACCCCGTGAGACGACATGAGACCCTCTATAAAATAAAAAAAAATAAAAAAATAGGATTATCATATATTTGGTAAAATACACGGAGGCTTGTTGTGATTGGTCTTGTTTGGGGTACCATTTAACAATCAGTGAAACTTCCCCCTCCTCCAATTTTTTTTATAGTTTATATCTCAGAAAATAAATAACTACATTCTGAAGATTTAGTATCATTCATGATGCAGAGATCACGGAACACAATACGCGACTATTTTATTTTATGTCTACGTTGTCTCAGTTTTTCGAGGGTTTTATTTGGTGTCATAAGTAACGACACTGAGGAAAGAACAGCGATTCATTATTATACCATGACAGCATCATACTAAAACAGATATGACATTACATGTATAATAAGTAGCTCTTGAAATTAGAATATCATTTCGTACAACAATTACTCACATTTTCTTGAAACCAACATCACGCCCCCCCCCCCCGCTCCCCCTCCCCATTTGACCGTGGTCCTTAACTATTACACTCAGTTGCTAGGTCACAGTAATTAACAAATTAATTTACCGTAAGTACTAGTATTTATATCGGGGGACTTGTCACTTAGCAACTCCCTACTTTAAATGACTGATCAAGTATCCACAGAGTGAGTTATGGCGGTCAGTTTTATAAACATCATGGAGCTACGTCCCTTCAGTCCGGAGGCTGTAATGCCGTACCGGTATATGCCTAAATACACACCTGACACATTCGTACTCAAGAAGAACGTTTTTGTACTTGTGCATGCAGTACGGTGAACTATTAGTGGTTTGTATTGCTTTAATACTGACAATGGTTGTCGGTTCACCGCGTTGCCGAAAGTCACCGACCTACAACAACCAAAAGTCACGTTATGGAAATTCCGTAAATTTTGAATAAGCGGAAAAGCAGGCGCGATTCTAAGGGGCAGGGAGGTATAACCCCTCCCATGATTTTGCGTAAATTCCCCCAAATACAATAACCTTCTCTTCTCTTAGATAAGCGCTCCAATTATTTTTTTCTACAAAAATGTAATGTCACAGGTCCTCACAAAATGGTCTTTTGAGCAACAGTTACGTTCCTATGTATTTGGTTACGTTATATGTATTTATAACATAATGACAAGAGTTTTGTTATACATTTCTCCTGAAAGCAATCAAGTTTTATTTTTATTGAATTTCTTCACTAAAGACTTGAGGCTAACGTTACGTAACTGACTATACCTAAGCAACGGCAACGGTCTTTTACTACCAGGCTTCCATCAACAGCCTTTTGGCTACGATCAAGTATCATAACTGCGATGGACGGCCTCGGTGTATTGGTTAATAGTCGGGATGTACGGCACTACACTGGCCGAATGATCTCCGTGTATTAACTTAGCAACAATCACGATAAGAATTCCAAATTTGTGGCAGCAAAAAATGTCGTATCAGAGATCGGTTTCATCGCATTTCATAATTGAACAGGTCGACTCAGGTATCTGTTCCACTGAAAGTGGAATATAGTGTACCTGGTGGAATATAGTGTACCTGGTGGTAATATAGTGTACCTGGTGGTTTTCGTCAGAACAAGTGCATGGACCAGATCGTCATTCCTTCTTACTTGAGAGTTTTAAGCCCCGGTTTTTCAGAATATCGCTCACACTTTTGACATTCCATAGCTTTAATTAATTTATTTTATATTGTCAACTTCTCCTCCACACTGAAAGAAGTTTTGGTCAAATTATTTTACGAACGTAGAAACTTCAAAGCGGTGTGGCGGAGTGAATTCTCGTCACGTTTTGATACTAGCTACTGTGTTTTTGAATGTTTTGGCACAATTATCACCTAATTAACAGTTAATTGCCTTAATTAAGCATCAACCAATATCTGTCCTTGAAGTGTATGTCAAGATACCCACTTCTCCAGGGTTGGGTGGTCACTCCTGACGGCAGAAGGAATTGTCTGAAGCAGAGGATATGTCCATTGATAGTAGGTTTTAATGTTTCAGACACGTCTGGACAAGAAAGTTGCTATTGAGGCTTCTTTTGGTTACCATGCATTTCTTTCAACAAAGTAATACATATAAAAAAATAAGCAAATTTAACTCGAAACAGCTGTTACATAGGTTTAGGGGACGGGAAAGTAGAAATAATATTCGCCAATAAAGAGCGAATGCTTCTCCTTAACGTCAGCGGGGATTTCACGCCTGTCCCTTTTGGCAGTCGCAAAGTATATAGGCTGCCGTTTTAACGAATTTTATATGGAGCACCTCTCATGAATTGTTGGGTACGACGGTACATATGTGTGCAGTACTTCAGGGCCTCAGGGCCGGATTAAGGCCCAAGCTACACCTATAGGGCCTCGCAGTAAGCTTACCAAATTCCGTGTATTACGCAACCATAATTATCTGCTAACTATTGCCAAATAGGGCATATACAGCTTCCTATAGATAAGGGCCTCACCATGGTTAAACCGGCCCTGCTTGTCTTCAATCACTTTTACTGATAATAGCCAGTTGTACGTCTCTGCCGAAGTCTATTTCCGACATTTGCTTGCGCGAGTCCACGTACGGCAACATATTATATCGCCGATTACCGTAACTCATTGGTGTCCTTATGGCTTCATACAGCCGCGAAATCAAACAGAGCAAGGGAAGAACATCAAATCAAATCCAAGGACCCTGCCACACCAGACAGAGTAACGTGTCCTATTAAGAGCATTCTTGAAAGCATTCACACTTTTCACACTACCGATTCAGTCAGTCCATTCAACTCATCCCCTCTCTCGAACTCAAATTATTCCTATATAGGCCTATACCTATATGTAGGCCAATATACATATATTACGACAAATTGAAATTAAACTATGGCATTTTAGCGATTAAACGTCTTTTGTACATACGATGGAGTCTTGTTAAATTGAAGCAATAAATAGTAAATAGCGATTTCATTAAATTGAAGGGGGAAAAATGCGTTTATAATTATTGTTCCCATTTCGGTACGTAGTTCCTCAAATATCGGCATTTGTCTAGATCTCTCCATTCCTGAGTTTGGTCCTCGTCAGCAGGCCGTTCGCCCTCGTCGACTACGTCTCGCTGTTTTCCTCTCTGCAACGCGAGCATCCTCTTGGCGATGGATCGAAATTTCTCTCTTCCCATATCGACACCCTCCATACTGATGCCCTGAAAGCTCGGACCACTGACGCTACCGCGGCGGCGGCGACGCGGCGATGTAAACGCCGGCAGCTCCAGGCACATCTCGCTCTCCGTCTCGCGGTGTACGCGCTGCTTGTTGAACTGTTTCAAATCGCTGAACATGTTGGCGTCCAGACTCATGCGGCGGTTTACTAACCTCTGCCGTGGAACTGGCGACGGCGAGAGGGAGGTCCCATGCGAGCGGGACTGGTGGGGAAGCGGGCTCCGACCCCGGAAAGGTAACCGTACTGTCAGGTCGGCGTTGCTCATGGCGTCGATCACGCATCTGCGGGGAATTTCGTCGATATCGGAACTTATCGAGCCATAACCGGAATCGGGTTTAGTCGACGGGCAGCCGTCGGTGTCACACGGCGGCGACAACGCCAAACTCGTCGACGGCGACAAATCTGCAACAGATTCCAGTTCACAGTCTATTTCCACGTCTTCGGCGTTCTCTAAAACTGGCGACATTTTACCCACCTTTCTATCCACGCGACATTTGACAATTGGTTGTAAGTCTAGGGTCGCATTATTGTCAACGGAGTTAGGCCCACTCGAGTTCAGATTAGAGTCTTCAGGAACTCTTTGATCAGTATTTGGTTTCAATTCCGTAAAGACAGATTTTGATTTGCTGATCTGCCTGTCTCCTTCTTCTTCTTCTTCTTCTTCTTCTTCGTGAGTGAAACAAAACATCGCACTTTGCTTTCTCTCGGTTTGCCGACTGGCAGGTTTGCGGTAAGAATTAACTCTAGGCTCGATGTCATCCGTATCACCACTAGCTTCAGTAAGATCATTCTTCGCCTTTGCTGCAGCCTCTCTTGGAGTCCTTGTGGTTCTATCTACATCGTCCCCTGCATCGTCTGCTTCTTCGACCTCTGCAACTACGTCTTCCTTTCTCGTAGTATTTTGCTTCATAACAATTCGCCGATTATTGAATTTTTCTAACTGTACCGTTAACACGCCGGTACAGACGGTGTTCCTCCGGCGCGACAAGGCGGATGCTCGGAGCCGATTTCTTGTTTCGGACTCATCTTCCCCCTGGATCTTCCCCCGATCCCCGGGGGAGGAGGAGGAGGAGAGATTTCCCCTCATCGATGAGGCCTTTTCTTCACTCTTGACCTCCGCCGACGCGTCGTCGGACATTACCACTCTTCTACAGCGATTCGATGGCGTCTTCGGCCTTCCTTTGGACGGTGGACTAGGAAACTTCATGACCCACGCCGGCGGAAACGTTCGCGATATCTCTCGCTTGGAGTCGCCTTCTGTCGTCGGTAGAGGCGGCACCGAATGAATAGCCTTCGTTAAACTACGAGAGTCGCTCGAGTCGACGATAGCGGACAACTTGTGCCGTAGATTCCGCTCCTCTCTTTGCAGCTTTAGGGTCTTCTCGGTGAAAGACTTTTGTAAAGCCTCGTATTTTTGTTGGTACTCGTCGTGCAACACCAGATGGAATTGATCTTTTCGAGAAGACGACGGTCGCATACTTTGATCCATGGTTTAATCTGACGCTTGTCAGGGGATAATGATGATACAATAAACATGTATTAAGTACAGACTTGATCTTTCCCTTGGTAGTAATTGCAGTCTGCTCTACTGAGTTCCTTTATACCCCCTCAGTTATTAATGCTATCATGAACGTGACAAGAAATTAGTGATTATACACGTCGATTAGTACACAATGACTTCCGTTCCACGTGACCGAATCCCAAGAGTTTCGATTGCAGACTAAATTATATGTATTGATTAGGATTCGGATTCAGCATAGAAACGGCATGGATGAATGAAGGTCCGGGGGAAAAACAATGGGACGCCACTAATCCTACTCCAGTCGCATGGTTTTAATAGGTGGATAATGAAGTGAAACCGGTAGAAAGTTGTTCTATAAATCTCTTCTTTTTTCTCTCTCTCTCGGAGAGTTCTATCACAAATTACCCCATCGCCAAAAACTATAATGTTTGTGGACTGTTTATGAGTCCTTTGCTGAGGCACATACGTCATCCTGTTCAGTCACGTGACCAATTCATTTTCATCTAGTTTATCTCGACTTAGGCCTACATTCCGTTCTTTAAATATGGAATGTGGACGTATGTTAGATACAGATAACGACACCAGAGTGCGAGACATCTGCGCAGAAGTTATTGTAAGTTATTAAGAAAATGGTATGGTTTTAAGTTTGCATGTATTAAACGACCGGTATCCTATCCTAACTTAAATGCGCTCATTTCGAACATATTAATGATATGGTAAAAAAAAAATACAGTATTGTATGATACAGATATATGCATACGTACTATAAACGTTGTTTTGGAGCTTCCGAACTAGCACAACTAGTGATGATATTCCGCCCACTTAGCCCAAAAGTCGCCAATTCGATCATTTGTAGTGATTCGATTAAATTTTCGTTGGGTTGCATGTTTTAATTGGTTTCACTCAGAACAGCTACTGTGCAGTGGTGATGAACTTGTTGCTCTCACTTCCCTAAGTCTTTGCGAAAGTGGTCAAAGATCGAGGTACACTCACTTCCGTCGGATGGGGACGTTAAATGGCGGTCCCGGAAGCAGGATGGGATGGATGGTCACATGCCAGCCTCGTAATTTATGGACATGGTCGAAAAGAGGAAGCTTGCTAAAGCCAGTTCATCCATGATCACACTACGAACATGGTTTTCTTTATGAGCCAATGAAGCTTCATAACTATACTAAACTCAACAGATGCAAGAATGTTAATAAAGTTAAGTGCTTGCTCATTTCGAACACGTCCGCTCACCACGACGCCACATAATAAAGTCATCCATTAGTATGTTTAGGATCTAATTGTTTCTGATACCCTTTATGTTCACTGTTTAATTGTGATGGGTTTGTTGATCCCGGCATTAATAATGATACGTTCTAGTTGTTTCTGATACTGTGTATGTTTACTGTAATGTTGTGATGGTTTGGTTCATCCATTATTTGATCTAGTTTGTTTCTGATACTGTGTATGTTTCCTCTATTATTGCGATGTTTTTGTTCATCCATTAAAGCATTTGTAGGAGCGAATGTGAATGTAGTAATATTAATTCTTCGCCATGCAGAGAGAGAAAAGAGAATCAAGCCGGCCGATCAACGAATATATAAACAGCGTTGTTACTGTTTTTGCGGGTATGTTTCACTTTTGGAATCAGGTGCGGATCACTTTTATTGTGTACAGACAAGCATTAGGCGTCGGAACCAGGGCGAGGAGGGGGAGGAATACCTTTTGAATGGGATGATATGCCCATCCCCTATAACCTTTAACTTCGGTTAATTCGTTTCGACGCAAATGCTGGCAAAACAACGTTATTCTGTCTTGTTTATTTTTGTGGTAACCGTTATATTCAAACCTCTGTGACCTTGAACTTACGTCTTTTGAGCCTCTGGATTCTGCTAATTGTAGCTTCCACTCCCCGTGTTTTCTTTTGTGAAGTTAGGACAACCAGCTTTGTACATGGAGCAATTACAGGGCGGGCTACCTCCTCGGGTAGTGCCGGGGCTTAAATTAAGTGTTCCCTTTGTTTAGTATACCGGTCTTTGATGACTGTAAGTTTGTTCGCCACATCATCCAGGAACGGCGTTTGATTATTTGGACAGTCTATTATTAACGTTTCAAAAAAGCCTTGACATTTGTATAACCGTTATGTACAAAGTAGGGAGTAATTCACAACATCCCTCTAACTGTTGCGGTGGATGTGGAGTTGTTAATCCCTGAACAATCAACTCTCTTTTATCAACTTTTGTCCAAGTTTGACTTTCCAAGTTTTGCGAGGCCTTGGATCTTTGAAACCTTGAAGGTGTGACGCTAGGTCTCTCTTTTAAGTGAGTTCTGATTCTAAATTATATCAGTTAAGGTCACACACCACTTCGTGGTAAGTATTAGGGGGTGTTGTCCTGAGAGAGAGGGAGAGAGGTGGGGGGGGGGGGAGGTGGAGAGAGAAAAAACTTAATAGATTATGACAATGTATCACTCAATATATTATGACAGTGTATCACCCAATGTATTATGACAGTGTATCACTCAATG
>JAODAG010327366.1:0-11085 GCA_027574785.1 Orphnurgus asper | reverse complement strand
ATTACTAACATTTCTGCAATTCCTGCTTTCTATCTTATAATAGGCTTTATATAAGCTAGTCATTGTCACTTAATTAAAATGAAAATAGGACAATCTAATCAGTATGTATTATATATAATCATAGAAAGTCGATTAAATTCACGGGGGTCAAACCCGAACCCACGCACCAACAAAAAAAACAACAAAAAACGACGGAATAGGGGAACCGATTGTTTTTCAACAAAACAAGGCGCAAGACGCCGTGCAAAGAACGGGTCGAAGTTCAGGCAGAGACGTAACGAAACACTGACCCGCGACATGATAGCGTGATTGCTTTCAGGGAGAAATGAGACGAGGCTCAAGTGACTTTAACTCGAAATATTGAATTGAATATTTTAACCTTTTAACCATTTTTAACCTTCTCGTTAAGCCCCACTCAGGCTCCACTACGGACAATGCACTCCGCCTTCCCTGGATATGTGTAGGTAACGTAGGTATATCATACACGCATGTGACACACATCAGCACATCAAGTCTACCATATTGCAGGTAATCAACGAGGGCCAATCAACATACGTTGCCCTTGCAAATCAACGAGAGCCTATTGCAACGTACGATGCACGTCCGATAGGCCTACAAAGAAGAAACTAGTATTAGTCAATCTTTACCGGGTAAGTTCATCTGAACGGGTTACACAAACCTCCGCCTTTTTAGACTAGATAAATATGCCTATAAATCGTTCAAGTATATCGTTCAAACGACAGTGCCCTTACTACGGTACAATACGCGTTAGTGGTTTAGATACGTATAGGGAGGGCTATATGCGATGTGTGTAATGTGATTGCCAGTATTCAAACTCGCATATCGATTGATACTGTGACGTCAGCTAAAATCCGGCGTACCAAATAATTTTCTCTGCTGAGACGATACGTAACCTTTAAGATGTAGTCTGCGTGACCGTGATTTGGTCATTAGTCTGTTAGTACGTGTGTCACTCACCTGAAATTATACATATAGCATGATATTTTCTCTGCAAACGAACGATGGCTATTCCATACATTAATGGAATCCCTTCAGGTTTCCCAGAAGCATTAACAGGTTCAGCAATTAGCCTTTCCTTTTTTATGTATCCTTCGTAACTTTCACTCCGGCCTTCGAAGGTCGTGGACCGGCTATATTAATTTTTATTATGTCACTTGAGAATTCATCTCGAGTTAAATAAGTCACAATGATATCAAACGTTGGAGGAGATGGCGCCGGGAGACACTCTCCGTGTTTGCTTTTCGGGCTTAAGTAGCAAAGTCTAAATTCGTCTATAATTGAATGGTCCAGGAGTTATGGGGTCCAGGGAGACCATGACCAAAAATTCGAAATCGCATTAACTTGAAATTACAATGAAAACTGTCGAGCAAAACCGTTTCGGCAGTACCTTCATATGATGGAAGGTGAAACATGTGCTTTGGCAAACCAGTGTATAATTTTAAGCAGACAGTTGGAGTCAGCCTTTAAAGAGACATGAGGCCTACTCGAGGAATCACTGGGGTTCACTTCAGGTTTGACGTCGAGAGACAGATTAAGTAGAAGTAGATTTGAGGGAAAATACCGTATGCAATAACTAAAAATTGGCCTCAACGTTTAAATTGTTAGCAAAATACGTTGTCGAAAATCGTACATCTGTAGAAAGCGTGTGAGAGGGACTTTTGTTAAATTTCTTGGATATCTAGCATTCTTATAGCGATCTTTACAGACAATATACTTAAGCGGGCAATATCAATATGCCATTTCGATAGCCTTGATCGAGCTAATGCAATATATATATATAGATTTAAATATATATATATATAACTAAGTAGCATAATAGCAATAATAACGTCAAACAGAAGTGTAACAACCCTCTAAGTGGACCCGTTTACAAATACAGCGATCCGAGGTAGGTCTTCGCCATCATCAGCAGAATAACTAAACAAGCAGCCGCAATAAATAAAGTGGAATTTCAAATTCAATCAAAAGCAATGGTCTCTAATTTATCAAATTCCATTGTGTGACACCAATTTAATAAGATTTTTGGAACTAATGTATAGTTGCATCGGTCAAATATTATTTCGTGCAATACGTGTACCTTTTGTAATGCTCAAGTAGAAACAATAGAGCTTATCTTTTGGTATGTGAGATTGTATCTTCTTTTATTCGGGATGTGGATGTTTGTATTTTCGGAAGACAGTTTCTTTGGGTTATAAGTTGTTGTTAAAACATCCGTATAATTTCTTTATCTTTCTTTTGAATATTATATTTATTACAAAAAATAATTAAAAAGATGCCTCGATTATATGAATTTTGTACGAGATTTAATTTTATGCTTGAGGTTGAAAAATATGTAACGCAAGATTTACGAATTGCTTTTGTCAACATATTGATGTCAATGATTTTGATTGTAAATATTTTGTGTATTATAGCCTACTGATAAATACAATATGGATGAAAAAGAAAAAAAGAAGAAAAGAAGAAATAAGAATAAGAACTGACTACAAAAGTCCAATCCATTCAATTTACTGAGCATGTTTGTTCTATAAACCAATATAACAAGCTCAACTCTTTGGAGACAACAACAAGAACGTATTCTTCCTTTCCTTCTAATGGTTGGTAATATGTAGTTGCGAAACTCTATATTCAGATCGATAAACACGAGCCTGGTCGTGTCAACTGAGCGAGTGCAAAGTGCGGGTTATACGATATTTTCACAAAGATTCACGTCTACCTGAAAGAAGCAGGAACGGTCAAGTATGGAATTTACATTTGAATAATACTATACATATAATGTTGTACTCGAACGTGTTGCCATAGATTACTCAAATAAACAGATACTTATCAGACTGCACAGTTTTAAATTGTTATGTCTATTCAATTTAACATTGACCCCTATTTCCACTTGAAAGAACAGCAATCTGTCTTTATTTTTAATAAAATATACTATAATACATACCAATCGCGCGTATAAGGTCAATACCGTAAAGACAACTTTACGAATTTCGATCCAGTGAATTTGCTATAAATCTATATAACCGTAAGTGCACAGCAGTGCATCGGTATGATCAACAACTCTAGCGAACTATACGACCATAAACTTCAAACCAACCTACGGTGCAATTGCATTGAGGCACATTTCTGATAGGAATGGATTCCACAACCTATACCTACACGACGTTTCCAGATAAAATATTGGTGACCATGCCGATATTAGTGAAATTTAATGTTAACAAGGAAGGGTTCTGGACTCAATGTTGTCGCTCATTTCAACAAATGATACAACGTCAAAAGTACTTCACAATCATTATGCCTCCGACCGTTGATGTTATAGATGTATTTACATGGAAAGTTAATTTCTCACAAGATATTTCCACATATATATAATGTAACCATTAAACCTATTGTGAACATTTGTGAAATCCTAAAGGTAAGTGAGATTTGTAATCCAGTATGACTATAATAGTCACAATAATGTTTCTTTCCCTACATGTAGACATTTGAAAAGCAGAACTAGCTGGATACTGATAACCAAGTAAGAGTAACCTAGATTCTTATGTCATGAAAAAATCCCACCTGATACAATGTCATGTATTACACTAATTTCTGGACTTTTCGCTTTCACACCACAAAATTCACACGGGGAATACGCACTGTTATTAACAGGGAGATGTACATGCAGTGACTACTTAGTTATGCAACTGAGTAGTGGAATTCCATCTTCATTATTTCTGATTCAGCTGCACACCGAATATCTGTTCAGTAGAATATTGACGGCAAACGGCTCCAGGCCAATTGCTGTCGTATTTACCCCACAGCATTTTGATGTAGAAAGTGTGAACATGCTAATTACAAGGAAAACAAGATAATGTGATGAACTATTTGAAGAGGACGGAAATGAAATTGACACTTTAATCACAGAAATATCTCCTCCTGGAACGGAACCATCGTCGGCAAAGTTCAAATTCCGGGTACGGTTCCGATGGAAACTTTGTAATAAAGAGCGAACGCTAATGAGGTTTAAGGTACTGTGCCCTAGGAAATCCCACCTCTGTGTAACTGAAGTTTGGTTTATTACTTTTCTCCAGGTCAGTGGCATTCTAGAAGAAAAGTAAACATTCTTCTCTATGACAGCGCTTGATCATCAAACTAATGAAGATGAATCTTGATCACAAGAGAATTTGGTAGAACAAACAAGTAACTTGAATATCATTGATTCTTCTGCGAAGCCTTCTAAGCAGTGTTCTGAAGCAGCCAGGAAGGGTAACTGGGTTTTCTTCACAATGATGATTAGGCTCTACAAGCAGTAGCTTAGGCCTCATTTGGAGTATGCTGTGCAGGCAAGGATCACTACTATTCAAATGATAGGCAGTTATTGGAAAGGGTTCAAAGATGGGCTGCTAGTTTTATGAGTGGTTTTTCGTATAGTCAGTATAGTCATCTTAATTTTATTTTGAATTTAACTTCGAGGTGATGTACCTTATTCTGCGAAGCCTTCTCGGCAGTGTGCTGAAGAAGCAAGGAAGTGTAATTTTTGGAATGATTAGGCGAAATTTCAAGTTTCTTCATAAGGGTATAGTGGTTAGGCTCTAATATAGTGGTTAGTGGTCATTTGGGGTAAGGTTGTGTAGGCGTTGAATCCATACATTTCAACAGATAGACAGTTATTAGAAAACGAGAAGGGCTACTAGGCATGTAAGTTCATGCAAGTATCTTATTAAGTTAGCTTATGTTGAGCTTAGGCGACCGTTAGTGGTGATCTACTTCAAGTATTTAAAATTGTTCATGGTTTGGACAACAGTTTTTTTTAAGGGTTTCGTGTCGAGAAGCGCCAGAGGCCACTGTTCCAAGCTGTCCATCGCACCTTTCAGCCACTTGGCAATCTGTTCATCTATTCTGCAGTGCACCCCGTGCATACTTAGGGAATATATTCCAAACGACTAATATGGCAGTATTGAAAACTGTCTAGCTTGGTAATCTTCACTCAGAATTTCCTCCAAAGTAAACCAACTAGTTGGTATTTCACCTTGAGAGTACTTCATAATGCTGATCTTGTAAGTTCTGGTTGACAAAGCACCATGTTATGTTTAATATTACGGCGTTGCGTCTATATAATAATAGTAATAAAAATAGAAATCATGTATTGTATATCACTAACATCTCCAAAAACACCATTAAAAGTAAAACATACCGTAGTTGATATTTGACGTGAAAAGACTTTATGATTGATATCTTGTAAGTTCTAGTTGACGAAACAACATGTATTACGAGATTTCGTGTATGTAATCATCACATAGAAATAATGTATTGGTCCTATATTACCAACATTTCGAGCATTCGATCTTTTGTAGAGTCATCATGGGAATGAATTGACACGTATCGACAAGTATGAAGAATTGTAGATCCATTATGACGGACGTAGGGGTCATATTTTACCGATGTTTTTATACAAGCTTTTATAACCAACGTGTTTGAATTCTCAACATGAGCGTTAACGTTGAAGGTAAATTTCGGCGCATTGTGTATCATTCTAATGACATAACACCAAGCACTACACTTTTATGGCCGTTTAGTAGTTTCAACGTCAGTCCTAAGTGACTATATCTACGGAAATCATACTTGAAAACACCTACGTTGATTACGTCTCGTCACTTTACATACAAATATCAGGTGATTCCGGCGTAAACTATTCAACAGGATAACGATCAAGCAAAAAATCCATTAACGTAAGCATGATTCATGCATGGATGACGCTCGATTACACGTACTGGTTTATGATCATCCGTGTTTGCACTGAAGATAAAGTGGGACAGGAGGCCATATATTCTGTATCGCAAGAGCACAAAAGGGGAAATTCTTGTAAATGACATATTCTCTAACACAATACTGACCAGAAGTGAGATAAGAAAGTTTATTTAGGAATAATACACAGGGCACAATGTTTTTATGTTTTATAAAGATGCGCCATTATTTGAATTTATATTTTTATACAGGCTTCTCATATAAAAGGCTTGATGAGCCTTATAGGAAGTAAGTAATTAGTAATGTAATTAAATTCGACTTTAAATTCGACTTTATAGTTTATAACAAACGGCATACACTACTAAAGAAAGTAACGTGGTTATTCGTGCAAGTAAATTGGTACATCAGGGTGCATGTCAGAAATGCATGTATGAAGTGAGCCAGATAGTTTTGATTGGTTATGCTACAAAGTTATAAACTAACCACTTTGCAAAGAGTCTTCGGCTAATGTTTTCCTTTCGAAGCAAAGGATCGATCTAATAACACATGATCGTTCTATAGGCATATCTGTAACTTTGTTAAACTTGATATACAAGGCCGCAATCAGAAGCAATACTGTGCCACAGTGTTTCAACACATCGTAGTGTAATTTATCGCTAAATTCAGCGACACATTTCGGAGTACCACATCCAATCATTGAGCTCTGTTCTCAGGATTCTTTATATTAATCCTGGAAATATACTGTAAATCAAATACCTGCAGGTTATTCACATCATTCCTACCCGGGTACCTATAAAACGTATAATCTCTCCGGGAGTTATCGCTTACAAGCACGTGACTACACCTCTCGCAACCATGCATTAGCAATTGCATCTGACTGACAAAAAGTCGGTACTCTCATGACTATAATAATGCAATGCCTCCCTGAAACTGTGTTCTTTAACGGATAATCAACTAGACTCTGAACGAATACATTAACAAACAACTCGAAGCGCACGTTATAACGAACGTTTTGTTGAACAAAAAAGAGCCCATCTCTGATGTGATTATAGAGGGTAAGGTTACGCTCTCGATGGGATAATTTTTGCCACTTGGGCTCATACTTGTCTCAAACTGTGGAATACATTAATGTTTACGCACGCAGTATTTTATATATATACTAAGGTTTGTACTGGGGCCAGGATTTGAATTTACAAATGATCCTTTTTGCATCAAGCGCCAAACGTAAACCAACGGCGTTGTCGTATTTCACATTGCAATAGTGTCGAGAGAGGTTCTTTAGGGAATTCATATGTATTATATACATGTAATGGGTGGAGGATGAATTCTACAACGTTCCTGACTCATTGCGTTCATGGCAGTTATGACGCATTATAATACGTATAGACCAAATATTGTTATCCTCATTTTAGCGCGTTTATACATGGCCTTGTGGAAACGTACCGTAATCCAGATAGCAGAACACACAGACGAAAAAGTTTCGGGTCGAAAGTATCGTGTAGCAACCGTCCCCCCCCCCCCACACACACACACTCAAGATGCAATATATATCACTAGTTTGCATCTAAGAACCCTTAATTATACAAACAGTTTTCCAATGGGAGAGGACACCTCCACTTGAATCCCTCCCCAGGACACAATTCAGTAACCTCTGAATTATGAATCGGCCCCCGTACAAACGCTTTGGATTTGTCAGTGTGGATGTGCCACTGCTCAGAGTTCTTCCCACAGACTCCGGCTATTACGTGTTGATGATTGGTATATAGCATATATTATGTGATTGCCATGGTAAGCTGAGAAAGTCACATGATATAATATATTTACTATATTTACTATGATACTTTCCTGACTCTAGAAGTACTTCTTTAACTAGGTTTATTTCTTAGGACAAGCAAAATACACACATGCTCAGACACCTGCCCGGTGAAAGGGCTGGGGAAGGGGTGGGAGACGAACCTACAACTAATGGTACTTTCTACGACAATGCCATCCATTCGGTGGGAGCAGGAGGACGTTGCCTCCACTTCCAATAGTCGGAAATTTCCCGCAAAGTATCAGTCGAAATATTACGGAAATATCAGCTTCCTTACTCAAAACTTAGATATTTGTGACTAACAAAAGAGATCGTGTATGAAGTTTGGGAGAGATCCTTAATTTTTTTTTCTTGGTCTATTCTAGCTATATCGCATATCGTAAATATACCAGGACCACCGATCGCAGTAAGTCCTGCACTAAGCACAGCAGAACATGCCTACCTGAACTCAACGTTCTGTAAGTTGCTTTGCTATTACGATACCGCCCGCGTCTTAGTTATTTTACTGATTAAATATCAGATTTAGTCAATGTTTCAATGGAAAGTGTTTGAGTGCCTTATAGCTTGGAGAGTTACGCTCTATTGAAGAAAGGACTTAATCTTGAAAATGGTCTCTAATACATTTATTTTCACCACAAGCCATGCACTCCAAAGCTAGCCTAGCCGTAAGTGGCGCTAGCACAGTAGTAACATGCATAGTACATGCATAGCCACATAAATACGTCTAGGCTTTACGTGTGGGCATTGCGGCATCTGATTACTAGTAGGTGCAGACTATGGCAAATGAATAAATTAAGGTACACGAATACTGCTACACCATGGTGTCGTGACTTCCGCATTGTATTTTTAGAGGGGTTGACACTATCTAAACTATAGCACCATTTTCTCAAAGGGGAGGGGACACCCCCTCTCCTAAGACGCCTCCCCAGAGCACTTGATAATTTGCCTAATAATGTTGTTAAATAAAGTTAATGTTAATAAAGATGGATCACATACAATGTACTGTGAGGTTGGGTTAATTGAATAATTGAATAAGTGAATATAAGATTTTAAATAGATTACGTTTTTTCTTCTTCATTTATAGGCACAACAAGGCATTGTGCATATGTTTCACAAATCATATCACCGACAATATCACATATCACATCACAGACTATATCACATACCGTATCATATCACAGACTATAATTATCAAGTTCATGGGACAAATCTGCAGTGTCAGGAAGAGTCAAAAACTAATTACAAAATCTGGTAGCACGGGTGTGTTTATTCACAAGCCCTTGGGCAACTCTTCGCTTCAGTTAGTATTTATGTAATGGGGGTTATATCAACTCAATGGAAACCATGGATGCCTCTTAGCAAGCCTTCATTAAGAAATGAGAAAGTTAACCACTGACATAATGATACCCATAATACTTCCATTCAAAGAGAGTGGTTTGCGTTATTACTTGTTACCTCTATGTACGCCTCAAGACTGCGTCCGCAGAATAAATCCAAGGGAGGTGGTGGAACTGTTTTTTCGTATTAATTTGATTGCATCTATAGGGCCATCCTGAACCATTTCCAGTACAAAACCATGTTTTTGTTTTAAAAAATTGGGGGTGGGGAGGGGGAGTTCCCCCCCCCCCCGCGGACGCCCATACCTACGACAATCTCATACCATCAATACATTTAAAAAAGAATCTTAACATTCAGCGTGGTTTAGTTAGACAAATCAGGTGTTATTGTTTGCATTACTTTTTCTTCTTTCTTGAAAGGAAGAGTGAAAAGTGAATATATTTCTATATATATAGTCTACAAAAAAATATGCTTTATTTCATTTATAATTTCATTTTATTTTTACAAACAATACAACAATGTTCAGTAGGACTATTATTGGAACGACTAACTTACCCTTCGGGAAACTTTGCCGTTTAATTAAATTAAAGAACACCCATTCCATGTTATGTGTATGAATTTTCACATGACTAATATGGGATTTTTATAATTTTTTATGACTAATTTTTGTGACTAATTTATGGGTTTCAAAATATGTTTGAAATTGCGATAAGGAAATAAATGTTCAAAGAAAACATGATTGGGCTACACATTTATTCGATAGATTGGAATTAACGTTTGTAATCATTTTCTAAACAGATTATGATCCGATATACTGTTCAATGTTATTTAAATAATATCTAACCTTCTTCCTCGGAAAAAAATCCCACCAGACTAGAAAAAAAGGATTCGTTGCCTTGATAGCCTATGCAAATTACGGTACCTCATCAAATCGACGCATGATATAATTGGTTCAAAACGGAGCGGCTGCTCCTCTCTGCTATTACAGGTGCACATTGCAGCCAAGCAGCTGTGATGAGAAATTGGGTTTATTATGTAAATGAAGTGGTGAAACATTGTAATGAGTAGCGAATGAAAACATAGGATTGGTCAATATGCGTGATGAGGTTTCCCGTAGCGAGGAGCGTAACACATTCAATAGATGATGCAAATGAAACAATACATCTATAATAGAACCTACAACACGCCTTGCAGTTTATTATAATTTGATAACTATTTTGAAGAAACGATGTTTGCTGGTATATACATTAGCTAAGCTTCAGTGCAGCAATCATCGGGGAATGCTGTGAGGCAACGAGAGGGGCTGGGGGTAGCCCTGATCAAGTTAATTCAAAATCGATGGGAACCTATCTCTGTCATTCCATAAAACGACACATCATTTCGTCTAAAACCACAAGGGGAGGTCACTGCGTTGTTCTGTTGGGGGATATTTGTTACCGTTGCGTTCTTTGAAAATGTCATAGCCTGGGGGCACACTCCTAATTGAATAACCAAACTACGATATTCGATGACAAGCAAAGTGTGAAGTTATATTTTCCAAATAACGAATAATGGACGTAAACTTACATTGTCAGGGAATCTGATTAGTCGAAACGTCATCAATGACCTGTCTCTCCAACCGTGTATATACAGAGGCTAAGCTATGATACAGAAGCCAGCCTTGGAGAATTGTGTGTTTAATTACTAGCAGCATGTGATACAGTACTTAGACAACACGGTAGCAAATGGCGCAATTCCCATAGTAACACGATTTTGTGTTCAGATCTGACAGCCACAATGTAGGTTACTGTGTACACCTGAGCTATTTACCTAAGTACACACTAACGACCTAATTGCGTGAACTGACGTGATAGCTTGCTAAATGTGTAGGCCGTATCCTAACATCAGGCGGAAGAAACAGCCTACGATGCATACAAGTTGAAATGGAATTGAAACATTTAAATACTACCTTCATGTAGCGACTAATTCCTGCACATCCTCTGCACCTGTGAATAAATTGCGGAAAACGAGACGAGAATAGTTCTGCCATCGAGACAGGCGTGACTAGGTCCCCGTGCCGAAAGCCTCTCCTGCTTTAACATGCTATTTAAAAGAACGATGTTATATGTATGTGTGTATATATATATATATATATATATATATATATAGGTATATATATATATATACACACACAGAGAACTATACAAAAAACA
>JAODAG010327355.1:0-11085 GCA_027574785.1 Orphnurgus asper | reverse complement strand
AGATATATATATGTATATATATATATATATATATATATATATATACATATATACACATATACACACATATACACACACATACACACACATATACACACATATACATACATATACATATATATATATACTCGGCGCAAATCGTGCAGAAATTTATAGTTTTACTGCTGCTACCTTCAGTATCAAAACTTGCAAGGAAGCATTAGTGCACCTTTCAAAAACCGGCAGGGCATGCTGCCATTGATCCACTAGCTTTTGGTGAAGCCAATAACCTTCTAGAGAGACTTAGAGAGACTTCTAGTGAGTTTTACGACCAATTTTTTTTCACCGAGAAACTACAGCCACTTGCCTGGCATAGCTCATAGCAAAGTTCTGTAGATGTGTAGAAGTTCTTTGAAAGTCACAAACGGAATAATATGGCCTGCAGTCTGTGAGCAATCATGCTTACCCGGCTGTCATCACCACACAACTATCCTGTGCAGAATAGTCTTTAATCAAAGGAATTTTATTACTGGGGTAGGTTTTAATGACCCCAGATTTGATGTTTCGGAACCCAATTTTTGCGTCACGGACTGGGGTATGGATGGGAAGTGTGAACTACCCTTTCTCCCCCAACTGACCACTCCTCCCCATAAAACCCAATCTACAATTTTAGGCCAACCCAAACATTGAACAGATACTACAAATGAACAATTACATAGAAATTTTGTCTGTACATAGAATTCGTGGGGCCACGACAAACGGAAGCAATTATTGATAGGTACAAATTTCATAATTGATATTACAGATGATTAACATATCTATATATGTCTTCTCTTCCAGGGTAATGAGACTCACTTGGCCAATTCAGACTACGACCTGAAACTTATCCGAGAACCATTTTCCTGCTTTTCGTTTTTTTCTTTCTTCTGAAGACCAATTAAACTTATGTAAAAAAGTCCAATTGACATAATTATAGGAGACTGAATTCAGCCCAATCTGTTTTCTTGCCCCGTGTTCAAGGTAGGGGTAGTGCTTCCTCCTTTTCAAAATAGTAGATATCTCACGACTAGAGTTACAATAACACTTATCTGTTGATGTTCACGGGCACCATGTACCTTAACAACATTTCAACCACATAATCCACTTTCATTTTGGTATTCCCGGTCTTTAATACAACGTTCTTTACAGAGCCTATATTTTTGTAGATTCTTTGCATCTTTAAGAATAACTCAGTTTCGGACTCGCTTAGACTCGCTTGTATATGTTAGCAGCTAGGCTATCCAACACTATATTTAATCAAGACTTGTACTAGCCAACACTCCATTCTACACCACTATAGAGACGGTTTTATCCAATACCTGTGTCTTAGAGGCCATAGAGACTTGGTTGTAAACTTTGGAGCTATGGTGAGGACCACTTTAATCTTGAATAATGTGATTTTGTTTCTTAGCACATGTCATTTAATACTTGGAAAAATTGCACATAAATTCATGGTCTTCCTTTGTTAAAAGAAGCAATCAAAGGATTTGTGTATTACACGTGTATTTTTCAAAAGGCACAGAAAAAAATCCTTCAAAATACTTTTGATCATTTGGATAACGATATGTAGATACTTTATTTTAACTCTGTACAAGTCTATTGTTGGAATTGAATAGTGTAGAAAGTAGGACCACTCTTTCTTCAGTTGTAACCTTTCTTTTCAAGTCATATTGCACTCTGTTAATGATAAATAAAAACCACTGGTGACAGGCAGTACAGTTTGTATTATTTCTCTTTCGGCTATAATACTATAGGCACATTTATGTTACAGTGTGACCTTTCTTGCAATAAAGATGCAGACAAGACATGCATGTAGGCTCATGGACACACAAGTATGTCTGTTACCAAACTGAAATTCCAATTCTTTATTTGTAAAATGTGTAAAAAGCTTTGATAAATCCACTGGCAGGAAGTGCATTGTTACTCAAATATCTTACGAGAAAACACATTTATTTGTAAAACGAACGATTTAAACAATAAAAATAAACAGTATTTGCAGCCATAATTTTCTTTTTATGTGTGAATCTAGCACTTAGGCTAATGCTGCATTTTTACCAAAAAAAATTATACGATCCTTACAAAATGAAGCCATGCTGGAAAACTCCACAAAAGCAACACCAGAAAAACATGGCAATTGTATGCATGTTCACAGGTTCGAATCCTGCTCGAGTCCGTGGGTCTTTCTCCAGGCGCTCCGGTTCTCCCAATACTTAGAAACATCCGTCCCGGCTCTCAAAATTTCATAATTCATCTCAACAGTACCCACATATTCTGGAGGCTCATCTTATCTGGTCAAGCACCCTTCGAGGTGGAAGCATAACACGAGTCTCTTAGTAGTAGTACATGGCAATTCCATCAGAAGAAAAATAGGTTGTGTGCATAGAAGATAAAGATATTGCAGATTCGAATGTGTTAAAATAAAGCATCAAATCATATAAAACAGTTTGTACTGCCTTTTCACAAAATGAAAGCCACAGATTATATACACTATGAGTAAGTTACCAGCAGACCTAGTGCGAATATCTGTTATTTTCCCAGCAGTTATAATATCGCCATACTGATACATAAATTTAGACATGGTGATTTTTTAACTGCCGAGGTATAACACATTTTCATACTAGGCAAGCTGGTACCTTGATCATAGTGATACAAACCATATGGTCTACGTAAAAGGTCCTTTCTGGCCTCAACTAATCAAAAGATATGATGGAATGCACTGGATGCCTTACTTTCTTCCTACCCTGCAGGTCACTTAATTCGATCACAACAAGGCACTCCACAACTCTCGCAGACAATTTATCCACTAGATCGCAAGCAGCATGCATTGTTCCTACAGATGGGAAAAAAAGAAAAATTAACATGATTTTTCACTTTGCCACTGAGACAAATGAAAAGGATCATCCAGGGATGCAAACTCAATTAAATATCATAGGCATTTGAAATGCTGTAACCATGCACTGTGTAGGCTGCAATGTAAAATGGGTAGTGCTCTTATAGCTCCATGCAAGTCTAAAAGTTGCTAAAGGCAGTCCAAGTCTTTTCCAAAGAACCCAAGTAACTCAGGGCTGAACACTTGACCGATAGACTACTGCTGGGTCCTATTGTCCCTGCAAACCGACTAAAAGTCTTCATGATGTCAAGAATTCCCTTGAAGGAACCCCCTCATGCATGCCGGGAAGTGAGCTGACCCTCCCCCCACCATAAGAACATGTCAATGGGGTATTAGAATCCCAAACAGCATGTCAGTGACTGCACTAATCAGGTCCTCATAGAACTACAACTAGTAACCCTTTTCCATAAGGTTGATGGACTCTAATTGGCGTTAAAAGAGAAATAGTAGGTTACAATATGCTAACGTGGAAGGGAAGCGATGATCGTACGCCCTGATCTACAGGATCGCTAGCTGGCCTGGTCTATTCCAAGGAAATTCTGGGATTCAATGCTCCCTTATAAAAAAGAGCTCGGGAATCACAATTCCCCAAACGCTGCCAGTCCTTGCTTCGGCATGATCCCATGCATGGACATTAGGAACGATGACCAGTTTTAGCCAATGGGGTTAATGTGTCCTAGCTTTGAAGCAGCAGTGCAAGGAAGTCTTGGAATGATAACAAAGGTCTCCTAGACTTTCTAAGTTTGCTTCTACATCGTGGATCCATAACTAGTACTGTTCTGTGATAAAATGGCAGGTACGGCGATGCATTACATTATGTAACAGCTTTGATATATCCACTGGCAGGTCGTGCATTGTTACGTCAAATATCGTACGAGAAAACACATGCATTGCTCTTTGTCTGGGAAATATACTAGTCCCAGTATTCTAGAACTGAAAGGGGGTCTGATGTCTCACTTTTCTGGATGTTTTTAAAAAAATTACCATGTTATTAGCAGATTCATGCTAAAGAAGTGGATGAGTAGAAGGGGAATATTAAACTTCCTAAGCTTTTCGATTTCAATGTCTGTTACTAATTAGCATCAAACATGGCACCATTTTCTAGAGACCATGCAGTAAATATAAAATTTGAGGGAGAGGATCCTCCTGTCCCAACAGGTTTGGATAAATGAAGTATCTACAGCATGTTACATTAATTGGGATATATGTATGATACAAACAGATACATACCTCCGGTAGCTAATAAATCATCGATGATGACGACACACTGGCCCTTCTTTATTGCTGTGTTTTGAACTTCAAGTACGTCCTTGTAAAAAGTAGAAAAAACCAACATCAATTTTGTATTGCAAAAGTTCTGCTCGGGGATTATTACCCCTTCAGGCGACTGCATGCGTCAGGTCATCAATCGGGTAGGAATTAAGGTCTGGGGGCAGTGGTGCAAAAGATTCACCACATTTCATTGAAAAGTGATTAAAATCACAGATTTGTTTGTTGTGTATAATTAACAGGTCATCTATTAACTGCTGCAGTAAAGATTGTCAAGAACTAATTCTGCATTGATCAGTAAAGATCGCTGAGTGAGATTATTTCTTTTTATGTTATAGTCATAACGTGACCGTAAAGATGCAACATAAAGTGTAAGTCTGTATTTAGTCATTTATCCGGACAGTAAATTTAGATTGCTGCATCACGATGGAGGACTTGAGAGCAAGTCATCATGCGACACTTAGAAGCTGTCACGTAACAAGTACGGTTTTCCTTAGTCATTATGTGCAACAGCAACGATTGATATAAAACGAGTAAGTGGTCCGTCGTTAGCCATTATTCCGACGGTAAACATTGCTGTATCATGATCGAGCACTTGAGTGGTCACTATGCAAAGTTTAGAAGCTTCCAAATGGCAAGCTTTTCCAGGGTCGTTATGTGGCAGCCTACTCTCCCCGCATAAGAGCCACTATGTAATTTCAGGTACGAGAGAATTAGGGGTAGTAAACATGCAGCCCCTCTTCCTTACCCAAGTTCACCTATAAAAATACTAAAGGCCACCTATTTGTTATAACAGAATGGCAATGCTTCTGTGACAACTTTTGGAATACAAACAAAAATCAATGCTTTGGTCATGATTTGGTGTATTTTATTCACGACATAATGTCATGTCATTATGCAGTCTCATTGCCATAAAGGAACTTAGTTCAATCTGGGAACTTTGAGATATGTTGTAAGTGCGCCATGTTTGTCTCTGTGCCATACATTACGCTATAGTCCCTTAACATGTAATGAACACTTTTTACTCCAGCTCTAAAGATTACTTCTGGCAGTTTGCTAATTTACTTCAACTTGAAACAAAGGCAATTCGTAAAACATTCTTTTATCCTATATATCGAGGACCATGAGCTGCTATACAAATAAAGGCATATAAGTTTACCTTTCCGTACTCCAGCTGATAAGAAACGTCAATACATTCTCCTGGCAGTTTGCCTTTCTTTCGAAATGGTACAAAAGAGCAATTCAGTCTTTGGGCTATGATAGGACCAAAAATGAAACCTCTAGCCTCCAAACCTGTATGGAAGATGATAAGATACATGTATATAATTCACTATACATCCTGACTGCAGTTGCTCCAAGAGTTACATGCTTGATTTTAACCAAACATTTATCCTACATATGTTGCATACATGTGTACACTCATCACTGTACTGCTGATTACTCCCTGCATCATGCATCTGCATGCACTCTCACTGCACAGGCACACTCACTGACTGCACACTGTATGGCTCACTGCTAGCATGTAGCCAGCAGCATTACTGTAAATGAAATGTAGGATTACCCATCTACAGTAAGCTACACCGTCACTGTTACAGTGTGTTTTGGGTACCAGCAAAGCATGCATGGGATGATGCACTTTTCATTTTGAATGCATAGCGGGTAGGCAAGCTGTTTTATAGGGTGGAACGGCCTTCGACAGAGGAATCCATTCCTTGAAAATTTTATTTTGTACAGTACAATATCAAAGATTATTATCTCAGTGCCTAGCCGGGCCTCTCTATAGGTCTTAACCTGGCCCTGATGATAGCTAGGTTACTATGTCATGTTGCCACTGGTCCACTAGCTTTTAGTAAAGCCAATATTTACCTCCTAATAATAAAATAACCTCATTAAAAGGAAGAATACAGCTGTCTAAGGCTTTATAGCAATCTTTGTTGATCCAAGCTTTTATCACACACATACTGGGGTGGGTTTTCATGACCTAAGTTTTGGTTTCGGACTCCATTTTTAGTATTTATAGGACCTGCGTCAGGATGATGTATGTGACCCTCTTAAAAGGGTTGGCCACCCCTGCCCTGCATTGCATGGCCTCTATCTGTTTTAAAAGTAACTTGCAAAACACTAATTGCTCTGACAGTTTGGACTTTTAATGTCAAAACTTCAACAAACACAGTACATATATACAGCAAAACAATTGCCAAAGATTTAAAGAATAATTATAATGAAATAACTTGTCACAGCAAAGGTCTAGTTTGCCATGCAATTATAGTCGATGGCATTTCAGAGTGAGTCATCATAAGAAAATCTTCAGTTCTTTAAATTTGGGCATGGCCACGCACATAATGTTGCTAATTATACGTTGCAATAACGCAAATTATGAATGACCTTACTGCGGAGCACAGATGATGCATATTACTGCACTGAGCATGCAAACCATTGTGATTCCCATCCCCCCCCCTCATTTACTGACACGACATATGAATATGACAATACATACCAACAACAACAACAACATCAACATAGAATATGACAATACATACCAACAACAACAACATAGAATATGACAATACATACCAACAAAAAACATAGAATATGACAATACATACCAACATCAACATCAACATAGAATATGACAATACATACCAACAACAACATCAACTTTTGCTGGATTCGTCTGCAAGTGTTCTACCATGACATCGATAAGATCTCCAAATAGCTCAGGATCCCGACATATCGTGAAGATATCTCTGTAAAGTTGCATATAAACATTTAGCATATTAAAGTAAATTAACTGGCAATCTCAGATTTC
Source organism: Orphnurgus asper (assembly GCA_027574785.1). Lineage (NCBI taxonomy): Eukaryota > Metazoa > Echinodermata > Holothuroidea > Elasipodida > Deimatidae > Orphnurgus > Orphnurgus asper. The sequence goes on along the minus strand of JAODAG010327355.1, from coordinate 4,099 downwards.
ACTATGGTATGAATTACAAAATCTTGTAATGATCATATTCTACGTCTTTGGCAATTAACTATCATCCCTGAATCTCTGAAATATGAAGTGACGTTATTTACCAAATCTGTCCGAGAGGTAAAACCATGTTAGCGTAGATATTAGGCCCCAATTAATTATTAGTAATCGATGTATCATAATGTATAATTGATCATCCTCATTTTGAACTGAGACTTACACGATGATCATTTCATCATATTATAATTATAAATTGCGGTTGTGAAATTGTAGCCACATCATCCATGGAATCTACTGTACAGTGAGTGTAACCGTACTAGCCTAAAACCACTTCTTTCAATACCATATCATTATTTGTTTGCAAGTTACATAATTTTTTGAAAGAGGTTATAACATATGCTCCTCATCAATACCATACTACACAGAATGCTGGATGGGGTCTAAGGAACATGTGACGTCAAGACGCATACATGAGAATAAGCGTAAGATCGATGGCGTAAGGTACAGATACATGTTCTGTAAGTATACTGTAGTTGCAGAAAAGTTGTTTAGCAAACAATAAAGGTAACCACAAATTACACCTTAATTCTCTAAACATACCAATTGAGTACTTACTGCAGGTGAATGTCATACTGTTTCTGACGATGCATGCACAAATTTCAGCTGTATAGTATGACATGCATCTTGACAATACCCTAGACAGAGCATTTTATGAACATTGCCTTCATTTATATGTCTAGATTTCATGCACATTCAGAGGCACACATTTCACCAGCAAACATGCGAGAAGCATGTTGAAGGCTTCCACTAATTGATAAAGCAATCAAGAGCCACATCCTGTCATATCTGTGGCCTTCCTGACCAAGTTCATGTTATTATAAAAAAAAAATGTAGATGTGGTAAAGATTCATCTGAGGAGCTCTTTGATGACAAGCAAAATATATTTTACTACTCCAAGTGATATTGGCTAATATAGGGCTTTGTTTGTTTTATGGAATAACAGAGATGGAAAAACTGAACAGCTAAGTTTTCCTATAGTATTGAGTTTTGAATCAAAATGAGATGCACTCAAATATACTGTATTTACAGGCTCTCCAGTTCTCTGGAATTAATTGAAAAATATGGAATAGAACAAGATAGGTATTAACAATAAGCACGGAGGTAGCAGTAGTGTAATGGAACAGTATAGATCGCTGTTTTTAGCATACTGTAGAAGTGGCATTATCACCACTGAGTAAGGTATTGTTACCTTGTAGACGTGTACTAGGCCTGTAACATAATATCAGCGAGCTGGTTGCAAAACCTTCATCGGTTGAGAGTCATTCGGAAGGACCAATGCAAATCAAGTACCAAAGGACTTTGATCTGCAATCATCGTACAGAAAAGTGCAATGTCAGTGCAGTATCAGGTTAATAGGATTGCACATGGTCTAAGACTATAATACTAGTAAAAGTACCCTTAGTATTACTTAGGACTATAGAGTAGTATCAGGTTAACAGGATTGCAAATGGTCTAGACTAATACTAGTAGAAGTAATACTAGTAGGACTATACAGTATAGTATCAGGTTAATACTACAAGGATTGTATAGTACATGTAAGGTTAACTGTGTCAGGTAGCTGGTCAAGACAATTAACTGTAGGTCTAGTATAATTTTAGGAATTTGGCTGTTCCCCAATTTTAACTGAGATATTTTGTATTTCTCACAAGATCTCATGAGATCTCGTGTAATTCTCACGAACTTCTCACAACATCTCATGAACTTCTCGCGAGATCTCATGAACTTCTCGCAATAGTTGATGTATTCTCATGAGATCTGATGTATTCTCATGAGATCTAATGAACTTCTCGCGAGATCAAGATATTTTGTATTTCTCATGAGATCTCGTGTAATTCTCATGAACTTCTCGTGAGATCTCATGAGATATTTTGTATTTCTCACAAGATCTCATGAGATCTCGTGTAATTCTCATTAGATCTCATGCAATTCTCACGAGATCTCGCGAGACTTTTTAATAAGAGTAAAATCGATGGGAATTAGAAGATTCAAGTTTCTAATTAGTCTAAAATGACACTAATTAGCCGTTAATTCCTTTCAGTTTCAAATACTCACATGAGAGGACGTTTATACTACTACTCCATGCTTCTTGTTTTGTGGAGGTTCGGCCCAGTTATACGAGGTCTAAATACATATTATTATCTACCCTCGCAGGTTTTCCTTTCAATTGGCATTCATTTTTGTTTGCCAAGTATGCATATCCTGTACATGCCCTCTGCATTTTGGCATAAGGCCCTGGCTCTTCACTAATTAATGTCTCATGGGGATTTACAGTACCAGCCTAATTTGTGTAAACAAATCCACATTCCGTTGGTAATTAAAGTTATTAGTGGTCAGCATATCACACTAAAAAATAAAGTAAAACAGCACTGTGGATCATATATAAAAAAAATCCATGATTCTATATGCACACCTATTCACACCATACAAAATACTACTCTCTCCCATTGTCCTATATGACAACCTGTCCCCAGACAGAGCTATAGCGTACAGGTAAAAATCAAGAAGCTAAAAAGAAAAATGAGCAAAAGCTCAAAAATACCCTAATCTAACTCGGAACATGCAAGTCGAAGCTGTACTCTGCCAAGAAGTGTTGTTGATTAAATACAGTGTGTTAACTGCTTATACAGTGTTTATACTGTGCAATTATTTGATTTTACTAAGTATGCGGAGCTGATCGACTTAGGTTATCTCTTATATGCATTTACGTTTGACTTGTATGCTTTCCCATAATGTCCTTCTATACTCTATCATGTCAGGTTGGATTATTTCAAGAAATATACGGAGGCATAGGTTAATGTTTACACCGCTACAATGCAGACACGGACAAGTTTGCAATGCATAATTATCATTACTGCTTATACATCAGACGGTGCAATGTAGATATAGTATTTGTATCATCGGTGATTACTGATTTCAAATATTGCAGTAATTCTTTAAACATTTCATGAAATACATTTGAAATTTTGGATTTGGGTAAGATTTACTAGTAAACTAGCTTCTCATTTCAAATATTTCCTTTTTTCTTACCATAGCAGCAAGTGATTTGTTTTTCTAAACAGGTTAAAATAGTTCTTAGAATGTACAAAATAATGTAAAAAAATTATACTTATATTTGTATAATAATATATTGTAGTAAGTATGTATTAAGGTTTTCATTCATGAAATGATATACAGAGATATGTAGCTCAGAGAGTTGGAAGCTAGATATGTGATAACTGTTGTTACTCCGACCAGTCTAGGGGAGAAAAACTGTTCGCTCACTTCGACACGGACACAGCTAGTACAACTAGCTACTAGTACTACTATACTAGTTAGTAGCAATATTTGTAGAAGAAATCACATGGCCCTGATAAAATGAATAATTTGTCGGCGACTTCCAATTTTAATTCAGAGCAACTGTACACAATACAAGCAAATAACACCTTTATTGTAAGTACTAGCCGAACTGTTCGACTACATATTGTACATCATATCATAATTCATATTGCTTGGCTACTGGCTATAGTCCTTAAAAAAGGGTCGATCGAGTTTCGCTAAATAAGCCCCTGCAATAAACGTGCCTACTGTGACTTAGGCCTACGTTGGCTAAAATAAGTTGAAAGCTAGAAGAAGTACACTATAAACACGCATTACAAACATGCCAAGCAATAAATAAATGCCTGTCGTTATCTATCACGATGTCACCTGAAGTTGATGCCTTCCTTGGGAAAGTTGGGTATGCACCCAATCTTATTCTCTATCTTAGATATCCTTTGATCGCTGGAGGTCATGTTGCCTTCCTGCGATTGCGAAGTACGTACTACGGGGTTACAAATACCAATTACAACGTACACCGTATGACTCGTTATTCCTGCCTGTATCTACGTAGTCATTCTTGTTACAAAATACAAGAGACTATATTATTTATACACTAAGTTTTATTTGATTTCTGCTTGAGGGAGTGCGCCACTGAACCAGCTTAGTCTTGACTTGTTCATCACAGCTGCTTTGCAGTGGTGGGTGAAGTCTTCCTTGGTGGATTTTCCGGTGGATTTAATGGGTT
>JAODAG010327344.1:0-11086 GCA_027574785.1 Orphnurgus asper | reverse complement strand
GGGTGGATCCAGAGGGCATTTCCCCCCCCCCCCCGCCCACCTAAAATTTAACTTTTATGTATGTTAGTTAGATATATCTGCCATTTATTTTGCTTTCAAATGTTGACCGGCTTTAGCTTCAAGCTCGCATCATTCAAATTTTGCAAGACCCTCAATCCTTCCAATGGACAGCTCTCCACTGTATATAGTGCACTTGTAAGCACTATCATAGACCCTAGCTGTTCATGTATTGTAGACTCTGTTACTCCGGGCTGTAACTTTAAAATCAAATGGCCACACACACATATATGTATGATGTATTCCTGGCAGCAAATTTGTCGATGACATCATATCCGCCATATGGCACATGGAAAGCAGCAGCGCAGCTTCGAGCTCCCGTCAAGCCATGTTTGTCGCAGATCTTCGACTAGATCGACGGCTGAAAAAAACATTTTTTTTGTGCATAAACTTCCGAGAAGCCCGAAGAGAGTCAAGCAGGGTCTTACTCATCGCTGTTTGTTTAATCCGTAAAAATAAGTTTGCTCAATACAATACATTGCAGGACTGCAACACCTATCAGTCCCATGTTTATATTCTGAAACTGTTATCTGAAAACAGATTTTGTTTGTTTTGTAATGTTTCCAACTCCAAAATTGCAAGCAAGGTAGCAATTTATGTCATCGACTGAGATGGAATGGTGCATGGAGTACTATCACGGTATACATAGAAAGGGGAATGTACACTAATTTAACAGACAATGAATGTAGAGGGCTACATCTAGTCCTGTTGTATGTGATGATTTCTGACATGAATATAGCCATAGGTGTACAAGGCAGGGGGGGTGGAATATTCCGACCCCCAATTCGGGCAAAATTGATGGATAAATTCGGGCAAAATGAGACAACCAAAATTATTTTAGCAAAAATGCATTCTTATTTGTGGGATGTTGATGGACAAAAATCGGTCAAATAATTTGACCTAATTATCACTAATTTGTTCCATTTTGTAACTAATTCCACAATATCAGTATTATCATGATTCCACAATATCAATATTATATATCTGTAAAGCATGTCAAGTAGCATATATTCCGAGCTGATTCGATCTAGCCAATAGGTGCATTGTATCCAGTATGGATCAAATTATTTTGGACGAAGGAAGGGGCGAGAATCATTTTTTTTTCTAAACCTATACTGTACAAGAATAGGTAAGTCAGAAGTCTATATATGGTTTGATGGTTACTATGGTTTGATCCATTAATCAATGTTTATTAGACAACCGATACACTCGGTTTCAAAGTTTACTATTCCGGCAAAAAGTGACCTTGCCCCTCCCCCAGAAATATTGACCCCAGTATGCCTCTGTGACCTGCAGGATAACCTGGCAGCTATAACTAGGCCAGCAACCCCGCCGATATGCCACGGGAGGAGTCAAGTCCAAACGTGGCTATGATTCGAATGAATTAATAACATGACTTTATAATAGAACATGAAATTATAGAAAAAAGGTCGCTGTACTGGCCATAATCAAGTTGCCACACATGATGTCTGAGTTAAAGTTCATTTGTCATTAATATGTAACACCAAATGAGCAGTAGAATATGTGTGATTATTGTCCGAAAGATGACCTCGGCGGTTGTAGTTACGTGGCAATATCTGAGTGAACTGCATAATTATGATGAAAGGAAATGCATCAGTCGTCGTGTGACATTGATTCAGGTTGTCATATAACAATTAACGTTTTTAGCGCATTGTGTGGCGCCAATATAACATTATACAATTTAATGACCATTTTGTTGTTGTTCCTTATATATTGCGTGATTATCTTTCCAGTATGCCAATGACATTTCCACGTTGAGGTTATAGGCAGGATCACGATGACTCGCATAGAGCGCAGTGGGTATTTCTTACTCATATTATGTACTGTAATGTACGTAGAAGAAATATAGTTTTCCCAAAAAGTTCCAACAGATTTTGAATTTCTTGATATACGTTCAAACACAAACTGCCGCTTTAAATGCAACATTCTTTGAAGATTTCATGTCAGTAGGCCCTGGTTTATGTAGCTCATTCGAAAATCTACGAGCACCTTGTGACCGACAGAAGTTTATGCGTAATTCATGCAGCCACATATTGTAGCGTTTATTTTCCATCATTTAGTTGTTGGCAAAATTTCAGTACTATTTCGGTACTATACTGTTTCACATCCTCTCTCAATTTTAGGACCAGTATATAGCCAATGAACTTTGCAAGCCGATTTAGAACTATCGGCTGCCGTTAAAAGTTTACATTACTGTATAATACATTCAAGACTAGGAAGTGATTGCATGATTACTTGACAAAGACACGCTATAGTATATATATATATATATATCTGAGGGACTTGAGGTTTTAAAGTTGGGCAAGTCCGCCAATCAGTGACTGAAATTGTCCGCTGGAGTTTAATACCAAGAGTTTCAAGGTGCAGATTTTATAATGCCCAACTCGGGGAAGTATATGATATATATATATCCACAAATGTGATACAGCATCATTTGTGAATCGGCCTTTTTTTGCCTTAAAAGTTATCAAAGTATAAAAAGTTTCGACGGCAAATTAATGACTAATGATAAAATAAAATGTATACCTACAGTGTATAACATCTGTTTGTAATGTCCCAAATACGTCCGTAGAATGTATGAATATTTGTCCCCCTTCCCCTAGCTAACATGACTAATATAAAGTCAGATTTGAAAGTTTAATTTCATCCCAGAGCTGCGTGGGTTTTTTATGTCCTGATCAGGGCAGCTGACTCATTAATTATAGGATGTAGCAGGAATGTGAAGGTTTGGGTATACTTCATGTAAGCTGTGTACCTCACATATATAGGATGGAGCAGGAAAGTGGAGGTTTGGGTTACGTATCATTGTCCCTGACCAAGGACTCGAGTTTTCCCCGATTTGAACGTAATAGGGCTATACTCAACCAAGCTATCGGACTATAGTATTAGAGAAAGTGGCCGCTTTGTATCAACATCAGACGGCAACCGTTATAGCTATTTATTAGCTCACAAGCCGAGTGCACTTGATGATGCCAGGTCCTGAGTGCATGCGTATAGGCTAGGTTATTACATGTACTAGTAACTATAGGACCAGCAATGACAGAATTACGGTAAGGCTCATGTATTATTGTATTATCCTAGCTTCATCTTGTTTCTATTGCAGCTGGTGATTGAGGTGTTCTGGTCAGGTTCAATGCCCGATGGAAACTATCCCTCCCGTACGAGGAGTCCCGTCTGGATTATACCTCCTGGAAAAACTCTTCGAGACGACCGAAACAGGCGGACGGGCACGGAGGGAGCATCAGTCGGCCGATTTTCACCAAGGGTATATAGCCACCTTTCCACTTTCCATCTCAAAAGTATAAACACGAAACCACCTAGGATGCCAGAAAAGCTAAACCGCTGGATCTTGACCAGGAGCCATTTTTATATGCCCACATGGGTGCATGCGTCGATCATAGTGTAATTAATTATACCAGTCCACCCAGTTGAGTTGCCCACCAGCTATAACTTTCAAAATGTTTCTTGTTCTTGAATGCATCGATGCACCGCGATAACATTATTTTGTAAATACGGTTTGTTTGAAGTAATACAAAACTAAACTAGATGGCTTCCCACAGTTTGCGAAAGAAATTTTTCAGTTTTTCTAAACAATTTTTTTTTTTTATTGCATAAAGTGGTGGCACTAGACAACATATCCCTCTTTAACCATAAACTACAGCTATGTTGAAAGGGTGAGATGGGCAAGAAGTGATGACTGTAACCTGGTAACATTGTAATGAATAAATTTAACAAATAATATATGGACAGTATATCCATCAGGGGATATATGACCCCCCTCCCCTCCACCATCAACCATTACTATCTCCTCAAGTAGAACAAGTAGGTCCTTGACTTTATTGTTCTAGCTTCCACTGTTGGTTATACTGACCTGTCTGGAGCCTGGGGAGGGGGCGGGGGACATTAGGTGTGACATTAACAAAGTTAATCTTCCACCTGAGAGACTGCATCACCAAGATAAAAAGGTTTGCCATGTCCTTTGACATTATCAACGCGTGACCTAGCATGGACATTAATTGGTTTTGCTGCTTCTTCTTCATCCAGGGATCTCTCTCATGTGCCCTACTACATGAACTTTTTTTCTTATCATTAATCAAACTACTTCCTTCTTGAGGTTTTTCTTCCAGTTTAATCTTTTGGAGCTAGGCATGCAACTTTACCTTCTTTTGGCTTCAGCAATGAATGGAGTGATATAGCTGCTATAGGGAGCTGGGCAGATCAAGTTCCATGAATCAGCTTAACCTGGGTGGTGGTACACCTTGGTGGTGGTACTCCTCGGTGGTGGTACACCTGGATGGTGGTATACCTGGATGGTGGTATACCTGGATGGTGGTATACATGGGTGGTGGCACACCTGGGTAGTGGAATATCTGGGTGGTGGTGGCCACACCTGGTGGTGGGATCCCTAGTCTATAGGGATGTTAATTCTTAGTCATCATGCAATTACTTTACAATTACTTATTTATGGATCTCTCAACCATTCATTTGGTACATCAGTGGGAGCTAGGCTCAAGTCGAAAACCATTCCCTTAGTACATCAGCAAACCAAGCTAGCGCACATAACATATAACTATTGTTGGTGAGCATTGTATTTTGTGTAGAAAACTCAAATCACGAAGGATGATTCGACAAGGAGGAAAGCTTGATTGTTATGTCTTAGTCCGTACAGTATAACCCGGCAGCTGGCTGAACCATACTGGATGTGTCGCTATATTCCTGCTACGATTACAATTGCGGGACTGGCACGCACCAGGAGTAACGGAGTCCTAGCTGCACCGGCGGCATTGTGTGATTGGCGCGCACTGCTGGCCTAGTGAATTGCAGGAACTCGGGGAGGGGGGGGGAATGAACGCAGGATTCTCGCGGCAATACCGCGCCAAACGGTGATACGGCCGTGCACGACGTATGGGATCGTGTGTCTGACAAACTGAACCGTAGCAATTTCAATGACACATTTTGATGATGTATACAACTGTACTTGTTACTCTTGAGACTCATTAACACTTTTTTTCTTTTTTTTTCATTTTTACGAGTTGAAAAAAGTCAATTAACACACCAACCTTTTCCCACGGTCATCAAGTTCAGTGTGTTGTAGTTTCTTAAGGATTCCTGTTGCTGAGCTGTTTGGAACAAATTTCATGTTGGGCATAAACATATATATAGGGAGACAATATTAGCCTCTGCTAGCTAATTGTGAATTAATATGTGGCAAAATCAATTTTGCAAATTTCATTGAAATCTTATCTATTTTATTTTTATTATAATTTTTATTATGTCAGAGGGTAACATCATTTGCAGTTTTATTTCTTCCATGATATGAAGCTTAATGGTAATCCCAAATTATGACACCATTCAGTTTCACTATAATAGTTTGGACTTTTGTCAGCCTGATCATATTCCCATCTGTGAGTTTCATTTGGCCCATTGCATGTTTGCGCCCCATCCTCCAAATTACCAGTTCTCTCCCGAGTACTACAAGCATACTAGCCTTCCCCCACCCTATGTAACGTACCAGTTCATCCCCCCTCCATGTGTGTTGACAGAAGTTATAGCCCCAATCAGGAAAGATGTTCAGAATTCGGGTAACCTAGCCATTGTTAGGTTACATATTATTTAAGTCCTAGCGATCTCTTTTTTATTTATAAACATCTATAAAAGTGTTAATTTGGTGAACTTATATTTGAAAACTTACGATAAATTTTGTTGACATGCAGGTCGATGTTTAAAAATTGGCATGACAATTGACAAAAAAACTGTTCGAGCAAATTAATCAGCGGTGTAATTGTCGTGTAAATATTTACCGAACGTCACTATTAGAACATATAAAATTCTTTTGTCTCTAATCCGTTATATAGCGCTCTCATTTCTCAGGTACGGTGATTAAGGTACTTAATTGGGGTAGTATATATAAACTGGATGGTAGTTGAGGTGTTTGGGCCATGCATCCAACACCAGCCTGCCTGCCTGCTTGCCATTCTTGCCTTACTAGTTTAAACAATCGTTTTTATTACAAGGGATAATATGCCAATGAAGAATTCATCTTCCACCTTGCAGCTATACTGGCATACACATTATCACCCAAGTTGTCCGCAAAATTTGGCTCCGGCACATGGCATGCAGTACGTGACCTACTGATTTGCTGCCTACTGATCGAGTGTCATGTACTGTGATCTGACTGGGAGAATTCACTACATGTTAGGCTAATTAACTATAATATTAGGCTTGCCATCTTCTGTCTGGAATGTCCTTGTGACATGTGTTCTGGGCCTGTTCAGAATGCCTGACAACGCTCGTAATGTAGTGATTTTCTGTAATCGTTATTTCCGTTCTGATATGCACCATTTAATGTTTTCCCGTAAACCTGAATGCCTGCCGGTACGGTGATACCCCAAGCCGTACTATACCATTTTTCCTAGCTAGGCTACCATGCAGTTCTGCAGCGCCCCTCCCTGCAACCCCACCGATGCATGATCGACGGGTACTCATGCAGTACTGCCAAGTTATCACTGGCTGCTGTCCCACCCATTTTATTTTACGAATGTTCAACCGAATCTTTTAATTTTCAAGTTATTTGGACGATTTATTTTTATCAGGACTATATAGTATTATTAGAAAATTAAGTTTAGTGTATGCAATTCTCCCGAGACTTCAGTGCATGCATGTTCAAACTATATAAGCTCAATAACTAAACTAACACTAATTTGCCGATCGGATGTATGACACAAGTTTGACAGTAAAATTTGAAGAGAATTGCAATTCTCAGTTTACTAGTGTGTCATTGTTTTTTTGAACGTGACTGATAAATACCAATTACCAGTCATTGCATGTAGTATGTGTGCTAGTCAGCCACTTTATAACTAGAACTTGGCTACTAGTGCTACTAATGGTGTAACATTTGTTACTACTTAATAGCTAGTAGTAACAAATGTTTTTTTTAAGAAAACCCTCTCAAGAAAGAACTTCGATTGGACTGCTATAAGGCTAAAGAACATTGGGTGTAGTGCCACATAAACATATGTAGTGCATGGCTCTGTTGGAAGACATGCCCCCACCATTAACCAGTGCCGGCCGTCCTAAACACAACAGATACTACACATGATCTTAGCCAAAAAGGCCGAGCTTGAGGGTAATTTCAACTAACTGTGGAACTGTTACTACTAGTAGTAACAAATGTTACATCATTAATGTTGTTATAAGGCTGTAAAAACTCCGTTGGGCAGTACACAAGACGATCACGTACCACCCTATAGCGCGGCGACTCGCGTAACTGACCCAAACACTTGGCCTTTTTATTTCAGTTCTTTTGTTATGTGATTAGTACTCCGTGACGTGATTTGTTTTCCTAGAATTAATTATGGGCGCTGGTCGTAGGTAACATTCTTTCTCGCAGCTGATGCAGTACTTGTTTCTAACTTTGTTTTGGACAAACAAAGGGCAGTTAGTTAGTAGGCATTTGTTTAGGCTGACTGTTCGGCATCGTTTGAAGTTTCCAACGATGTTGCCCCCACCACGTGCAGAGGTTTTGTAACAACATTCCATTCCAGCCTGCGACCGCCCCATGTGTCCGGGCGCGAGTTGTTTACGATTAACAAAATGGTGGCGCCAGACCACATGGTAACATTAACGACAATAGCCGTATTTTATAATCAACGTTGTGAACTAAGATTAACTGTGAAATTTTTCCGTCAAGTAGTGGAATCGCTGTGCACTCTATAATGTATTAACAACGGGGGATGTAAAAATGTAATTCATAATGCAGCCACAGGGGCGACGGTCGTAATTGTCCGTTAGTATATCATGTGCTGATAGTCCTTATGCAATTATGTGCACGTGTGATGATGGTGTAAGTACAGTGTAGTGTCTTTCGATGTCTTGTTTTTGTATAGCGCCCTCTAATATTATACAAACGCTTTACCAACGTTTTGCTATTAAATAAAATACAATATTCGTGAAGATTTTAAAAGCATTTAATTGATGCTTCGTAGTTTCGCAAAATACAGAAAGTTACTTTTCTGTTACAATATTTTCATGATTGTTTGATGTCGGTGGTGCAAGAACTCAAAAATTTCGTCTGTCAATGAACATTACTATATCTGAAGCTTGTGACGTCATCACCGTTGTCCCTTCCTGTTTTCAAACGATGTATCAACGAAAGGCATTAAAATATCTCGTTTGTTAAATTCTACGTGGTATTTAGCCACGGTATTACTCTGACCGTAAGTTAAAATTTGAATTATATATTCCAAGAATATCAGCTTCAATTTTAGTTGGGGAGTGTGTAACAATCAAGTACATTTTGTGATAGTTGTTTTAGCAGGTTGTTATTAGCGTTACTGTACTAATACATGGGTAAGACCCTTAAGAGACGTGCTCGCTTCGGCGGCACATATACTAAAATTGGAACGATACAGAGAAGATTAGCATGGCCCCTGCGCAAGGATGACACGCAAAATCGTGAAGCGTTCCATATTTTTCGCCATTTTCTGTAACTAAAATGTTATTATTGCACATTTCACCATTTCTTCTGAAGTTGATAGTCTTCTTTCAATTATGAGCACGTGTGATGGTGTAAGTATTGTGTAGTGTCTTTTGATGTCTTGTTTTCATATAGCGCCATCTATTAAAAAAGTACAATATTCGTGTAGTTTTTAAAAGCATGTAAGTGGTATTGAAAAATACAGAAAGTTACTTTTCTATTACAATATTTTCATGATTGTTTGATGTCGGTGGTGCAAGAACTCAAATATTTCGTCTTTCAATGAACATTACTGTATCTGAATCTTGTGACGTCATCACCGTTGTCCCTTTCTGTTTTCAAACGATGTATCAACGAAAGGCAATAAAATATCTCGTTTGTTAAATTATACGTGGTATTTAGCCACGGTATTACTCTGACCGTAAGTTAAAATTTGAATTACTAATATCCTTAAAAGACGTGCTCGCCTCCACTGAGTGGAAATGCCTACTAGCTTGCGAAGCGCCCGACTGATAGCGCCATTCCCAACCAGTAGCGCGCAATTACCGACCAGTAGCGCAATGCCCGACAAGAAGCACAATGCCCGATCAATAGCGCAATGCACGACCCCGTGGCGCAGTAAATTATTTAATATGCAAGGTGGCCTCCGAAGTTATGCATGCCGTACCTACGGAGATAAACGTTTACCACGATTCTCGGTAAACATTTATTGGCGGCATTGGGTTGAGAGAACAGAGATAATGCAGACCAATTATTACAGTTACAGATATGTTGATTACGGCAGTCAGTACAAATCAGTATTACGGTACTGATGACGTTAGAGCAGGGAGAGCTCCCTGGTTAGAGGTTAGGACAGCGATTGCAGGGGAAATGGATTGGAGAATACAATACAACTCAATATTTACCTGAATTTCAGATTCAAACTGACTAGCTTCTCAACCCCAATCCTATTTCGATCGGATTAGTGCAACGTAATGTGTAGTAGTCTGTTTGAGGATAGCCCCACCATTTACCAGTGCGGGCCGTCCTTAACACCACAGATACTACCCAATAGGAAGCCGATAAGCGATCGGTGACTCAAATCATTGTCCACTGGATTACCAAAGATCGAGTTCCAACTCAAGGCAGTGCAGGTTTTGTAATCAGTTACATGCATGAGCTATATTTTAGTGGATTAATCCCTTTTTGTAAACATACTTACAATTAGCGTCTCTGTAATTGCAAGGAATTGATGAATTCCGGTCTGTTTAGGCAAGAGTCGGGCGAAGTTGATTAAATATGAACAATGCGGTGATCGTAGCATATAGCGCGGCTGGTGGTAACGACACCGTCCACTGCTGTTCCAAATGTTTCAACATGAGCTGGTGGGGGAAATGAACGCAAAGATGACACAATATCGTACAAGCAATCCTTTCACCGGTGTTATAATCATGAATAACCGTTTGCGCCTAATGATTCCGACCAGGTTTAATGTGGAGGAAGCAATATTCACGACTTACTACCCGTGACGTTTGGCATGATATGGGTAACCATTGCACCTGACATGGCGGGTGATTCTTACAAATGTTGACAAGGTTTTGATACGTGATTTCACCTTTGATGACATTTGGCCTGATGACCATAACTTTTGTATCCGATGATTCTGACCAACTTGATCAAGTTTGATTGTGGAGGGAGGGAGGGAAACATGGTGGGATGGAATGGGGGACTGGGCCCGAAGGAAGTTGGTGGAGGGTGAACGGAAGAGTGGCAGGTACAGGTGATAGCTGGCGTGAAGCGGGATGGTACGGGGAGGTGTGGGTGTGATGTAAGGGTGAGGCAGAGATAGCCTTTGCGAGTGGGTTGGTGGGGATATTGGAAGAATGGAGGGGAAGGGGGAAATTACTCACATCTCAACCTTAGTCAGAATCTTCGGGTAAAGGATTGCACGGATGATATGCATTTGTGATGGCATTGTTAATACAAGGAACTTGAAGGTTCTAGTGGACTATAGCAAATACATGACTGACAACTAACTTCAGAAGAAATGGTGAAATGTAGCAATAGGCCTAATAACATTTTTTAGTTGCAGAAAATGACGAAACATATGGAACGCTTCACGATTTTGCGTGTCATCCATGCGCATTTGGAACAATTGAAACATTTGGAACAAATGAAACATTTGGAACAATTGAAACATTTGGAACAAATGAAACAATTGAAACAAATTTGAAACAGTTGGAACAAATGAAACAATTGGAACAAATGAAACAATTGGAACAAATTGGAAACCCCGACGACGATGCGCCCTCCTTAGAACACGACCGTGTCGTTCCATGTGTGTTATACACGACGCAGCATCATTCATTCTACGACAAATTTAACCAGTACCGTACACGTGTGAATCGAATGTCAGAAATCCAGCTTTTAACTGTCCAACCAACCATAAATCATCTGTCTTTTCGTTCAATTACTGCCCTAGTACAAATCTCAATCTTGTTTGCACGCGTGCAATTTTTGTACATTGACCGAGAGCAAACGGATTGCGTGCAA
>JAODAG010327333.1:0-11087 GCA_027574785.1 Orphnurgus asper | reverse complement strand
ATATATAGATATATATATAGATATATAGATATATATATAATATATATATTTTACTTTTGACAGATATACTAGGTCGATTGACAGAATATGGTAGCTATTGAAAACAGTAATTGCAGAAGGTCGTAATATTCAAACAGCGCGGAAAATTGATGGCACTCTATATACTTACCCATCTCTTACTAATGCTTACATGCCGCACCTACCAGGGTATAGGTTCCCCATCCTCAGAAATAGCCGGATCCCTATAACCTGCAGTATGACGTCACTTGGCAGCCAGAGACGTGACAATCGGGGAAAGATTAATTATTTATAGCTCAACATTATAATCTTTGTACTTAAGATAAGTAGACTCGATTAACTGATGTCTATAACCTAAAGTCCTTTTATCCAGTACAAACACTCAAGTTTGTACATAAACTACTTTGTTTAACCCAGAGTGTCCTATATTATCAAGGGAATAGACTAGCTAAACTAGTTCTCAGATAAAAATTTAGCTGGTCTTTGATAATAACCTAGTACAGATCATTGTTTAGGTATTGATAGAGCCTAGTAGAGCTCATACAGTAGGCCTATACTATTATAGTAAGCGTATGTAGCCTCAGCTCATCCTAATAGGTATAGCTGTAGCCTATACAGCTCCTACAGTATAGATCCTGATTGTGTAGGTATAACTAGCTAGCCTATAAAGCTTCTACAGTATTGTACACTATATGTAGCATCCTTATTGTACAGAGGTATATAGCTATAGCCTATAAAGCTCCTACAGTATAATAGTACACATATGTAGCATTCTCAGTGTATAGCTAGCCTATAAAGCTCCTATAGTACGTATGTAGCATCCTCATTGTATAGGTATATGCTAGCCTGGACTACAGTATAGTACACATATGTAGCATCATCAGTGTATATAGCTATAGCCTATAAAGCTCCTATAGTACATGTACATAGCATCGACCTTATTGTATTATAGGTATAGCTAACTAGCCCATAGAGTGCCTACAGTATAGTACACGTATGTAGCAACTTCATTGTATAGGTATAGCTAGCTATCTTAGAGCTCCTAAGGTTACACATATATGTAGCACCCTCGTTGTCTATGTATAGCTATATAGCTGGTCTAGAGCTCCTGCAGTATAATACACGTATGTAGCATGCATGGGTGTAAAACAGGTTATTTTGTTGAAGGTATATAATTATGTGGCAGAACTCAACAATAAGTAAACTAACTAAAGTACACAAAAGAGAGATGGAGGATCACCATGCAGGAAGGTATTTTTTGGGGTGTCGTGCTGCCCAGCAACTATATCCACCACTAATATTTAAAAAAAAGGATCAAAAATCCCTAAATCCCTAAATCCCTTTTGCCATAAAGTGTGGATAAAAATAACAATCCCAGTGAACTTTGGAACTAATTGAAGTGTTAAAAAGTGATGAAACAGTTTTGCATGTACGTATGCCGACTATTAAGCGGTGACCGATAGCAGTTTTGTCTTGCCGAGTCTGCTGGTCATCCGGTCAGATATGTGTATGTAATGTTACGTACATGTTGTGTCCTGCCAATAAATTATCATGTGTGGAGAATGTTAGCTTGCATACGTTGTATTAAACAATTACGTGCATGTCATGCGATGGAGACGCTTGACACTGTATATTGTCATGTCAGCTTCTTATGAAATATAGACTGGGACAATATTGATTAGTTTTGAATTTTTTTTCTCAGGTAATGCTGTCTCTCCTAACAACATTCAAAGAGAGAGGATGTAACCTGGCGAAGTGAATTGTCCCTACGAAATTATCATTATGACAATTAAGGTTCACATTCATTATCAAGCTTAATTGTATAGCGGAAATCTCCACACACATATGGAAATCGTTGTGCTAGAGTTATTCTATTCAATGTAAGTGGGAGAAAACGGTAATTCAATGGAGTGTTTTCGTAACGTTGATGGTGCATTAAGAAAGATATATTTATATTCATAAACTGTAAGTAGATGTGTTTTTTTTTGCATCGTAGGATATAACTTTAGAGTGTTCTTTTTGTTGAATCAAAAGTGTCAAATGGGTAATGTGTCTACTATATCTGGAAACATCGATATCGAAAGCGTACCGGAAGTCTGGCCATTATTTTTTTTTGCCAAACCGATGTTTTGCTGGTATAAATATAGCTGAATGTTGGCCTGATCCGATTATCGTGGACATGTGTAGGCAAACAATGACATGTAATCTTGCACGGATGTACTAGCTATACCGTCACAAACACGCACAGTTGTATGTGAAAGCATTCACTGGTATAAATGTATATGCATGCACCGTACATATAATAAGGACGTACAATAAAGTTTGTTACCAAAGCTAAAATCGCATCCCTTATAGACAATAATTGTAAACATGATAAGCATGTCACAATTTCATAGCATATATATATATAGCCCATATAACATACTTATTCTAGCTATGGGTCTTTCCCGTGCTATTTTCAAGGCCAAAAGAGAGGTTTTAATTAATTAGCAACTTCTCTCTTGCTTCTTGTCAAATTACTGTAGCTCTGCTTCTCTTGCTGCAAAATAACTGTTAATTAAGGATCCACGACCTTTATTCCAATTTCTTTACAGGGAAAACTAGAATCTGATTATTCAATATCAATCACATCAAATAATCCCCTGATTCCAAGGCCACTTGTGATGGTTTATTGTGATATCGTTAACTTCTGTCATTAAGCCTATGTAATAAATCACTTTCCCTGGGTTTCTGTTTGGAAACTCTAGACCTTGCCATATGTTTATTCTTGCAAATTAAGTGCTATAGATATGTGTGTGTATCACAGCCGGTTAGGTTTTATCTCACTTCTGTCCTCATGATCTGTCATTTTGTGGTTGAGCAAAATGAATGATTGATTGATGAACTGTTTGTTAATTACCATGCACAAATAAGCATATGAAAATAACTTAAAGGAACTACATTGATAGTCAATCAGTTAGGATTATAATTATAATATGTACTGGTAATAATCAATTTTGATATTTGCCCAATAATATAATTAATTAACTCTATGCTAATTGGTAAGGCAATCATCTGCACAATGCTACATTAAATAGAAATTATATACTTACATTGCTGCTTACATGAATAGAAGAGAATAAATTAAAGACCACAGTAGTACCACTCTCTTTTTAATAGTTTATTTTAGCTGCACAAGTTCCAACTTCTGACCAAATCAAATTTAGTTTTACAATATGACTGATCAGAGGAACTAATATCAAATGCAGTTATACTTATAGTACTGCAGTATTGTGATCATCACATTAATGCGATTTCTCTTTAGAAATCCTGGTAAATCAACTTGTATCCGGGAATTAGTGAGAATTTGTTTCGAGAATGGCTTCTGTGGAATCCTTAACTATCTTTATTAACACAGTTATGAAAATTTTACTCTTGAATTTCCTGGCTGTTAAAGGTGGTAAGCGTCAACAATTTATTTCTTGTAGCAATTCATCTACCATCGTTTGATGCTTTAGGCGCCATCGATAATCTCAGCAGTCTAAATACATGCAACAGTGACTTTACTTTGATGGCTTGATTGCTACAAATAATTGTCGAATTGATCATATTTCATGGATCTAATTTTCTGTGAAATGTATTTATTCCTGGTTGACTAAACTGTGTTTGCACATATTTCCTTTTTATTTTCAGATTCAGGTGATGGGGATAAAGAACAGTCGCTGCACAAAGTGAGGGACCCTCATAGTCACTCATGTTCCGGTCCAGTTGGTTTAAAGGTATTTCCCGTCTCTATGAAGAAATCGTCGTCATGCGCCGCACGAGCTGTACGTGACAAGAAATGAACTTAGTTTCCCCGATTATTGTTGTGAAGACATTTGGAATACAAAGACCTGTGGGTGGAGAGTTAGAGGACATTTAGTTTTCAGACCGTTACCCTCCTGTCCGGTTCCCATGGAGTCCGACGTGAGTGAATTGCCGTCCTACGCCGGCCACATTCCTGTGCCACCCAGGAAGCGGTTTTCCGACCGGCGGCGGTCCCGACCCGCGATTGGGGCCTCTGCCCAGGGGGCCGACTCGTCCATTCCAGGGCGCGGTAGTGGTGGATCACAGTCGAGCCACCTGCCACTCACCGGCCGAGTTGACGAGGCTTCACCCAGGCCTGCCAGAGACTTTCAGATGTTGGCCAGCGGCCGGTTGCACTCCTTGCCGCTCTTGGCCCACGGCCATCCGTTGGCATACGACGAGCGGACGCAGCCCGGGGAGGAACCGGCCCGTTCGCTCGCAAGGGACCTCACAATCGGACAGATCATCGCCGCGTGCGACGCAGAGAAGGGGAGGTTGCTGAAGAAGGCTCGTCTCCTGGAAGAGGCGGAGATCAAGATGGAGAACGCCAACGAGTGGATCCTTCAAAACGACCGTGAAACTCGGGCTTCCTGCGAGGATGGGAAAGGCGAGACGGAAGCCCCTGAAGAAATATACCTGCAGATCAACGGCAGGAAGTACATCGCCAGACCGGTAGAGGCAGACGATGACGATGCGTGGCCGTCGTCATCTTCACGAGGCGCTACCTCAAGTCGTGTCCCCGTTCGTAGGAGGAAAGAAATTTGGCAAACCCCGTCAGCTGGGCACCAAAACGTCAGTCCCCTGTCCCCCTTTCATTCTCCCGATCCTAGTAGGCCCCAGAGCCCGCCCACCCGCAGGAGTAGAGCCTGGGTCAAACCTGGCCATGGTTACCCCCGAGCCATGCAGTCGGGGCTGTCAGCCCCCGAAACAAACTATCCGAAGCAATCCGTCGTCTGTCGACCAGAGGAGAACCTGGAGCAGTTGATCTTAAAAGACAAACTGGCAATGCTCGGTCAATTGCAGCGGTCAAAAGCTGGCGGCCTCGTTGCGACCGTTGCACTCGACGTCGAAGACGAACTTGAGGGAAGCTCATCGGACGGCTTCGGTTGGAAGGATGAGGTTTCTACCGTGCATAGAAACCCCTTTGCAGAGGCACAGCCATCATTCAGGGATGGGAAGAACTATAACCCCCCTTCCTTATCTGATAGGGGTACTCATCATTTTGTGCCATCCATGAGGGAACCCACTCATGGCGGGCGAAGGGGTCCTCCTCACGCCAGCCCGTCCCTCGCTACCTATCGCCACAAACTGTTAGAAAATAATGTTGCTGAGGGGTGTTCTAGAACCTCCCCTATGTCTTTGAGTCCAGGTCCAGAGACCAGTTCAATCGATAACACCTCCGACAAGTCTGCCGGCGATCAGTTTAACGATCCCGATTCGACCAGCTCTGCCGCCGCGTGCGGGCCGTCGTACGGGGCGCACCGCGACACCTCGACGACCTCCTCCGACCGATTGCCGGCCGCCCGGAGCCCGCCGGCGGCGGCGGCCTCCTCTCCTGGCGTCCCAACTGTGAAGGCGGAACCGGAACCGGCGACTGTGAAACGTCCGCCGGACAACAAGTGCCCCGTGTGCACGGACGAGGTATCGGGCTACCACTACGGCATCTACAGCTGCGAGAGCTGCAAGGGGTTCTTCAAACGCACCGTGCAGAACAAGAGGAACGAGCGGCTGAGGTGTGCCCGGGACGGAGCCTGCGAGATGGACCTCCGCAGCAGGAAACACTGCGCAGCCTGCAGGTTTCAGAAATGCATCGTCCAGGGCATGAAATTAGAAGGTATGTTTTCGTTGTCGTCATCGTCGTCGTCGTTGTTGAAACAAGGCTAAAACTATACAGGGCGTTATTTTCCGATTGTCTGTCGTCTGTTGTCTGTCGAATGGAAACTCTTTTTTCTGCTTGAATTATGCTAGTGATATATATATATAGTAAATATATATGTTTTTTTTATGTATGTCACTTTGTTTGAGGTCACTCGGAGTAGCCATTGGAGCTGAAGTCATGTTAATGTGTCTGTAACTATTGGCTTGCCACCATAGAAGTAGATGTCAAAGGTCATTTTTGGTTGTAAGTTATAAATGAAATGGTACTTTTGAACCGCAGTATTATGCTACACGAATGGGGTAAATGTGGGGTAAGTGGCTGTAAGTGCAGCACTGTAATTGTTACATCCTGCTTTGAGAATGTCCTATGCGGGATCCGCCCTTTGTTTCATTCATACAATGCGAGCTTGTCTCTCGTTGTCTACAGTGCAGCTTCGTATGCGAGGTAAAAGTGTATACCAGTCCCATGGTCTGCCATTTTTGAAAAGCTCAAACCGGCTAGAACTTTTGATCCGAACCGGCCGGAACAAATTTCTGGTACATCCCTAGTTATTACTCGGTGTAGTCGAGAGAAATGACCAACAGGCCATTTGTCAAAATAATGATAAAGATGCAAATTTCCGTGATGTTATCACGGGTTGCGTACAACTGTTAGGGGTATCATTCCATCTGGCTCTCGTGTACTCGTTACAGAAATTTCCTTGTGCATGCATGGAATGTGTTTGTGCTCAGCAGCAGCTGTATTCAATTTTATACCCTATTTTACATGTATAACCCTAAAACAGAAGAATTACTTACTGCACATGTACAGTGAAACATCATGGCATGAACCCCTGATTACTGCGACATATCATATAACACTTTGAGAAATAACAATATCAAATTGCATACAAATGTTTTACACAATTATAGTTATATACTTGTGGCAAATGATTTACTTTTCATGTACTGTGCAAGCTCCGACTATATTGTATAAAAAAAACTTAGCAATGCAATGACACTTTCACGACTACATAAGTTTGCCAATCGATCAGCTCATGTGGACTAGCTGCAGGGCAACTACGGAACAATTCAGCACATGTTGCAATTAGAACGAGAATGACATTGCAAATTCATGGTTCATGATTACGTGGTCTTCGAGTCACACACACAGAAGCTCTCTGATGTATAGCCTTTCACACTATACTATAGCCTGCCGCTTGTGATATTCATCTGTATATGCACGTGACATCTGTCTGTCTCCACATAGTTTTACAGGCAACCAAGTTAATTACTCTTTGTGCTGCACACTTTTAATGATACATATGATCCGCTTCAATATGGACTTTCATGCATGACCTGGTTTAAATGCCTGTTTTTTGGTTTTTTTTAGGCCAGCGTATTATGGCAACTCCTTGTTTACACAGCTGAAGAGAGTTATCAAATAGTGGGGAGATCAAACAATTGATCACTTCAGTTGTTCATTTTGCCCCATACATTGCGGGTTGTTTCACGTGCATACGATGACGAGTGGGAAAAAAAGTCCCGGAGGCAATAATTGATGGGAGACATAGGAATGTGTCTTGCAATGATACCATATATATCTGTATCTATATATCTGTATCTATATCTATATATCTATATCTCTATATATCTCTATATATAATATCTATATCTACAAAAAAAAAAGGAGACAAATGATGGTATTTTTTTCGTATGGGATTTGCTTCTCGATCCTGTAAAATGTGTCGATAAAAAGAAGCTTGGCCATGGCCAGGTGTCATACAGTATATCTGGCCATGCAGCCATGTCTGATGTGAAGAGAAGGGTGATTGTAAATACTGGTAAGATTCATGTGCCTGCCTGTGGACATGCCTATACCGTGCAGGCTTGCCACTGTAATTTATGGAGTATATCCTCCCAGTGCGATATTCATGGGACGGTAAACCTCGTCCTCTCACAAATTAAATGATCTACAATCTCCAGGCTCGACTAATATTAAATACGACGACTTTCCTCCCCCCCCCGCAGCCATCAGGAGAGACCGCCAGAGGGGAGGACGTTCCATGTACGAGGGGTCCTCCGAATACCGGCGTCGTCTCACGATGCAAGGCCAGCAGCAGCAGCACGGAGGCGACCCGAGGCAGCCCTCACGGAGGAAGCGCAAAAGGCACCCCAGGGGTCCAGCCAAGCAGCAGAGGGATACGTGGGACATTCAGGGAGCCTGGAAGGAGGAGCCTGCCGGAGGGCTGCACCACGGGCCTCCTCCCGGCGGTGAGCAGGAGGAGGACCCCTCGTACTGCCACGCATCCCGCCTGATCGAAGAGCTCGTGGCCCAGGATTCCCTCCTGCGGGCCCAGTCCGTCGCCAGCTGCTGCCAGATCAGCGGGCTGTCGGAGGACGCCATCGTCAGGGGAGTCTGCCACCTGCTGGACCATCACCTTCTGTTCATGTTCGAGTGGGCTCAAGGTCTGCCTTATTTCAGGGAGCTGGAGGTAGGGAACCCTGCCTGTCTGCTTCTCCGGTTTAACGGAAATATCGTTAACGGGTCGAACTTGTTTTCTTTTGTCTGTGTTCCGACATCGAAGACTCGTGTGTGTGTGTGCGTGCGTGTGCGTGCGCGCGCATGTGCTTGCTCCATGTGTCTGCGTATGTGACGCTCGACGACTCCGTCAGCTATGGCTTGTTGTCAAACTCGGAGTACCGGTTGGTCGTAGTTAGTAAATGATACCGTGCATATTAATGAGTTGGTGGGGCTTTAGGTTCAAATTCTTAATTTGTCAAATTATCTCCACAAGTTATGTAGGGTCCAGTTTCGATATACATACAGTAACGTCTTTTGCTAGGTCATGAAATGAATTTGATTCGTTAATATACATAAAGGGGAGGAGCTTACGAATATGCCAGAAGCAACGACACCCAATAGGCACGCATCTGTGTCCAAGCATTTTATTTAATTTTATTTCGTTACGTTGAATTATTGAACAAGAAGTGTAGCATTTTTCCTCGACTTACTTTCTGGCCAGTAAGAATGTACCATAATTTGTTGACACATCCACGGGTTCTGTTTCTACTTCTATCGTGTCGACAATTTTTGACTGTGGTTCTAATCGGCATGGGGTCACGACATGTAATTTACGCGCACATTCCTCCCTCTGCAGAAAGAGGATCAGGAGTACCTGTACAAGAGCCGCTGGATCCAGCTGATGGTCAGCCACTACTGCCTGACTGCCCCTCAAGACCCCGGCACCGTCCGTCTCGGGGACGGCCGGGTGGTGGACCTGGAGAAGTGCTTCGAGTCGGCCACCTTCATTGACTTCACGAGGCGCCTGAGGGACATCACCGGCTTCTTCCGAGACTTCAAATTGGACTTGGCCGAGCGCGCCCTACTGAAGCTTTTGGTTCTCCTGAATTCGGGTACGCTGTAATTCTGTATATTTTTGACGTATCGATACCCCCCGCCCCCCCTACCCCCCCCCTCTGCATGTGACGTCGCGGGAAACGATAGGCGCACTCGATCTACTTGACCAACTCTTACTATTTGCTTAACTACTTAGAGAAGTCCCCCTACTGGGGGGAAAACTACACTATGGCAATACTTTCACAGAGAGCTCGGTAGAAAAAACATGGCGTCTTTATCGGAACGACGTCTTCGTCATCGGAACGACGTCGCATAAGGGGATAGGAGGTCAGTATGGGTGATGTATCGCTAAGTACTAGTTAAGCATACAGTAAGAGATGCCGGGGTCAGTATGTTGCTATTATAGTATAAAAGCCCAGGTCTTGAGGGGGGGGAGATTTTGTATGCTCGGTTGTAAGTCAAATTTGGAGGTCAACATTTCTTGTACCTTGCACCTCGGACGATAAAGTGAACACTGCGCGGGCAAGGACGTCCACGCACTCATCGGCAGAGTGCCGGCCATTTAACACAATTAATGATAAAGGTGCAGTATCTTATGTACATTGACCCTTGGACAAAACTTCAAATGTAAAATTAGAATATGTCCTAAATTACAGCATGTCTGCATACTTCAATAGCAATAGCGTCAACAAACATCAATAGCACAATTACCCGCATTTATCGGATCGCTATCTGTCACAGATAATTACGTATAGTCACATGTTAATACTGGTTATTCATTTACTGCACTCCACTGTACTGGCTAGTAGCTAACAGTAGTATTGCATTCGAGCAACCGTGTCGCCGATCTGTAATCTTTTATCAGTTGCCCCCCCCCCACTCTCACCTCATGGTCCGGTCTAGCCAGACTATTATAGCGCCAATGACGTACGGCCTGCAGTACGTTATAGCTGGAACTTGTAAGACCGTTGGTAGCTGATACGGTTGCAGCAGTGCCGTAAATAATCACCGCTAGTGAACACGATAGTTGTGTATTACGTTCGAAAGGTTGCACGCGATTTCCTTCTTGACAAACTAACCAAAGGATAACTGCGAAAGTCAAACCTGGCTTTGCTATCTCAGTGACAATAATATGAATGATCGAGTGATAGAGTAGGTCCATTATTCAAAGTTTCTTGAATAAGTTTTAGACTTAGTACACGTCATATTCATTACCAGTTACGGCAAACTACAGCTAAGTAATGTAATTAATATAAAGCTATTTTTTTTTATCTATGGATTACTTGGTATATGGGATAAGGTGGAAGAATTTTTTGAACAAAATGGCATCCACAGCCTTGATACCATTTAGCACTTTACGGGCAAATTAAGCTTACTGTGCAATCCTCATTTTCTCATGGCAAGCCACGTCGAATGCGAAAAGAAGTCATCCACAATTAATTGGCGACACTCTCCGTTTTATAAGGGAGCAGGGGGAATAAAATCTCATTGTCGATAATGTCCTCTTGCCGGATGTCATAAACTGTCAATTAGTGAATGTTCGAAACGTAACAATTTTGTAACCATCGACTGTGGTTTGCTCTTTGATTTATCGTTTTTCCAATTAAAATCCAGTCTCTATTTTAATGCATGATGCGACTGTTCCGCTAGCTTTTGGTTAAAGCCATTAACCCTCTAGAGAGACAGTATTATGACCAATTAATTGTAAAGTACCAAGGCAACCGCAACAACTTCCTTGGCATAGCTGAGGAACTGTAATTAGCCTGTTCAAAGGTCTGTGAGAGTCACAAATGAATACTTGCCTGCAGGCCTGTGAGAAATCTTTGTATTTATACAATCTGGATATCATATCGATCTAAGCAGAATGGTCGTTAAGGCAAGGGAAATTTATTACTGGGGTAGGTTTTTCCATGTTTTTAGTGTTACGGACCAGGGTCTGGATGAGAAAGGTTTCAGAGGTTTCGATGGTAAATACGTTTAACAACGTATACATTTCCGTCGCTGGCATGCTCTGTAGATGGCACAT
>JAODAG010327322.1:0-11089 GCA_027574785.1 Orphnurgus asper | reverse complement strand
ATGGTATCACATGATATGTCATGAAACTTATCAAGCAGAAACCAGATCGCATCTGAGCCCCCGTCTGTGCTGATCGTGAGACGAACTCCGGCGTTAACGAACCAACTCTTTGTTTTCGACCAATGTTCAGAGGCTAACGAAGCAGGCATGAGACCATCCCATCCTATACTCCCGGGACCGCTATTTTAACGTATCCATCCATCCCCCCTTTTTTAATTTATATCAATTCTTTTTTTTAATACGTAGTAAATTCTCTTTTCTCTGTCAGATTTAACAGCACGTATTCGTAACTAAGAAAATGCATCGTTTTTTCTTCGACAAATTCACAGAAATTGACGACGATTCGCCACTTACTGACAAAAAGGAAGTTTACTTCAATGCGATGATTGCACGGTTGCCCCAGCTTGACAGAGTTGAAGGGTCGGCTTATTTATTACGTAATGGTGAACAATGGGGTCATTCACCCTCGGGTCACAGCTTGATGGTTATTCCGGTCTGTGATATTCAGCCGATAAATATACACCCGCATCCAAACCTTCTTATCTATATTCGGTCCGATACCATTAATAGGAGATGACGGGACTCATTTAAGGAATATATCCCCAGATGAGGAAAACCACCAAATTGTGTTGTATTTGTAAATAATGCAAGGAGCTGTATTATACGTTTTTTTCTGTACTTATGCAAAAAAGAGTAATTGATGATTTTAGCTATTTTTGTGTTTCTTTTTATTGTTACAACAGTAGGGTATATAAACGATACTTTGCACTTTGTTCTGAAAATGTCAACGACCAATTAAAAATTACACCAGCAGAGCAGTGCTTGCATCATAAGTTTTGTCAATCTTTGAAGTTCCATCTCTTTGTTATGTAGGGAAATGGAGGACCTATTTAAAACCCTTAAACAAACGTCCAGCTACCCAAAGTGCCCGAGCGCTATGTCCTAGACCTGTTCATGGAGCCTCCAGCGTTATTTCATAGCTCGGGTTGGTGACGCACGATCGGGACTTATTTTCAGGCGCGATGGTCGCAGGTGTCTTACGGAGCTTGTCGATGACATCGTAGCCACTTGTTGGAGAGCTAAAAAAATGGGGTAGGCAGCGCAGCGTCGAGGCCGATGTGAACCAGTCGAGACTGTTAACGGTCTGTGACTGTTCAGAACAAACCTGTGGTACGAAAATGTACCGTTTGGGAGTTGAGGTTTATCCATATCCTAAACTTGAGGACTTGCATATCCATATGTAACCTACATTTTTAAGAATACTGCAACACCTGCCCTTAATCCTTCCTCATCCAGACCCCAGTCCATAACATTAAACATGGGGTCCGAAACATAAAAACCTACCCACTATAATAACACCGGCTCCAGGCAGTATTCTTCTCTTTGTGACTTTTTCCTGAGCTATGCCAAGTAAGGTGTTGTTTCCTTTGATACTTAAATTTGGCCATAAAACTCTCTAGAAGGTTAATGGCTTCACCAACAGCTAGTGGAGCAGTCACGTCATGCCAAGGAAGTACTTGGGCTCTAAACAAGGGGCAGCATATCGCCGCTTCATCGAATGCCAATCTGACCAGCAAGTCTCCCAATCATTTACAGCCGAGAGTGATACTATCACCGATCTGAGCTTACAATGTGACATTCGCATCCCAGCGCATTAAATCGCCAACATTTACGTTACGATTCTCTTCACTTTTGCCTTTCACTTGCGAGGTACGATCTGTCTTCGTAACAGCACTCCCGCTCTGATGGAACGATGCGATACTCAAGAGGCTATCTCGTGCTGGGGTTTTCCGGACTGCCTTGTCATTAAAACTTTACGGAGGTGATCCCTCTTAGAAGTCATGGGTGCACCGTCACTCCAGAGTACTCCGGGAGTTACGTTGCCATAGTAACTGTACAATTTTTCCCCCTTCCCACCAAGGAGTTTCCTTAAAGCTCTGTTCCTTTCTAAGTTTTTCTCGTAAAATTCAACCCCGCCCTCGACGTAGCCAGGACCCAGATTAGCGACGACCGCGTCTGTCCTCAGGTCGTGACTCTCGTTGAGGACGCCGGTGAGGTACCGGTAGCTGCAGAAGAAGATGCTCCCCACCAGGAATCCCGTCGCGGATAATGGAAACAGTCCCGCCGTGACCTGCACTGCAAAGGTTGTCGCAAAACCTGCCAAGACGGCAGCGGGGGCGAACAGAAATGGGTAGGCGGCGTAGCACTTGTCGGATTTAACTGCTTCTCTCGCCATCGCAAACTTCCGTGCCCTCTCGCTCAGTTTCATGGACCGCCTGAAGGATGACCCTTCCTCGGAGTTTAATTTGCCCCTAATACCCTCGGCGAACTTGGAACTCCCAAGTTTGGGCTCGTCTACGAACTGTACGGGGATGCCAAACTGAACGCCGCTCGGGAGGAACGGTAGGCCTTTGACTTTGAGGTCCCATCGGCTGGTCGCGAAAATGTGGAATGGCCCCGTTTCGAGTCCTAGCTCCTTGCAGACGTCCTCGAATTCCCGTCGTTGTGCTTCAGTGGGCCGCGACCTTTTGCCTCCTTTGTAAGCTTCCAAGATCGGCCGATACAACTTGCTCGGAAATAACAGAGGGCAGGCTTCGACGATGGCCACAAAGCCGGCAGATGCTCCAGCCAGAAGAACGTAGTTCCTAGGATACCTCACCCAGACTCTGAACCTGTTAACGGCTGACATCTTGAATCTGTTGGAAATAGAGAGGAACAAGACCTGCCCTGTGTTTAATGTCAGAGGTGGACTGGAGAATTGGGAGACACGAGCCATCAATAAAATTGGGCAATAATGCCATTTTAACTATGAAAGCCGTATCAAATCTGTCAGAAAAATCGGTGTGAGGCACCTCCCTTCACGCAGCCACGGATCCGAATGTGACTGGTGTTACAATGAGGCCTGATAGTAATCCAGGGTTTAAAATCATTTTCTTTAGTGCATGGGCCACAACCACGCAGCAGGCCAGTGCTTATCCCCCCCCCCCCAATGAAGCCCCACCATGGACAGTGCTTGGAAAATCTTGAAAACTAGTATAGTTATTGATCAGAAAGGACAATGTCCTCATAAAGGATCCTGAACCACAAAAACCCTAAATTCTACCAATAACAGAAAAAAAGGCAGTACTACTAGTAGTAGTACTAGAGACATGTCTCACACCAGCCTGTATCCTGATTGAAGTGGCTCTATATCTTATCAGTTGTAAACCTTGACTGAATCACTGCTCCGTTCGAAGGATCGATGAAAAATGGACGATCGAAAAATGTCCCTAAAATCTTTTTTGGGCGTTTCAATGTTAATCTAGTATTGCACAACATATTACTACTTGATGTATTGACTGAGCCTAAGTATCACCTTGTTTAAAAGACTTTTTTCGATCTTTAGACTTAGTCAGTTAGCATCGCCGAATGGAGTACAACAGACTTACAAAATAGATTAGTCTTATGAGGCCTTATTGCCAATCGAGGCCACGGAGGTTTGTGTAACTGACTGTACAACTTTGAGTGTAGTGCAACTAGTACTACTAGTAGTGTACATGCAAGTTAGGCATATAACAATTATCACTAATTAATGTAATATACTAATACTGCTAACTTCGTAAACTGTTGTGAAAAACTTCCGCAAATGTCCTAATTATTAAGCCCAAAATAAGACTGACTGACTGACCGCTAAGTAAGACATACCCTGTTCTTGAAGAGGCCACTGTTACCGTGCACTGTTTTTAAGTTTCGATCACTTTCTTTAAGTGTTCACAGGAGGCTGCCATTTTTGTTCACGCCGTCCTCTAAAACAGGAAGCGAATCAAAACGCAGTTGCCTTCAATTTTGTAACTTTGGTCAGAGCTTTGTCGCTATAGCGGACGGTAAACCCTGTTCACGTACGTCGGGACAAGGATTATATCAAAACACAACTGGAGAACTGGTTTGATCGGTTCTTCTCCATCAGTTCCGTCTTTCTATCGCAGTTTTACTGATTAACCAGGAAGTATAAAACTGTAAAGTTCCTTGTGAAAGAGTGCGATAGAGTAAGGTATGATAAGGAGTACGGGATCCTCGTAAATTCATAGCTGAAATCAGATGGCATATATATAGTACCAAGCCCTTCGAAAAAGTTAATGGCTTACTAATTGGCCCAATTTCCTCCCCCTCTCCAACTGTTTTTTTGTTTGTTTATAAAGATCGGTTCTTTTTTACCGGGATTACGACTCATCTGAAACGGAACAGCTTTATGTATAAAAAAAAAATATTGTGTTTCGGGGAAATCCGAACCATTGTATCATAACTTAACCTATAAATAACTACTTTGTTATAAGCCGAAACCTTTGTTTTACGATGTACGAAGTACACAAAACAGGTGCAAAAGGGATAGGCCCGCAAATTGTGCGCACAAAGTGCATGTAAAATAACGCGGTAGGCTACTAGTAGTAAATAACATACGACATACTACACCATACATACATACATACATACATAGGCTACTACTGTAGGCAAAAGGTCTGAACAAGCTTATTTTAAATTGGTAATGGTAAATGATAATACTAATAGTTGCTACGGTTAACATTAATCAGAATCATTCGCGGATTAGTCTACTAAGTAATAATATCGGAATATATATAACATTCTTCGGACTCGGCGTCTCTTTTCCTCCGGGTTATGTACTTAAACTTGTTATTAAAGTAGGTAAGTGTATTTGATGCAAGGAGTTTGGGCTTTTCTTATAAATAATGTTCCGGTTGGTGAGAAGATTTTCCCAGCGATTTTCTAAGAAGAGAGACGTCGGTGACCACCCGGATCATGGAGGGTCGAACTTTCGACAGAGAAAGAGGAAAGAATTGTCAGAAGTCCGAGTTAAAAGTAAAAACGTTTACGTCTGTTACGTAACTCTGCTTGATGGCACAGACAAAGCATTTGAAATCAAGGTGAGCAAGTAGTACTAGTACTAGTAGTACTAACTACTATACTACTTTAACTAAGTAGTAAGTTAATTTTAATGCCAACTTGCTTCAACGAGTTTGTTATGTGGTTTTTAAGAAAACTCCTCCCAAGAAAGAACCTGGGATCTTAAACCAAGCAAACGGCAGCATAATGCCCACGGCTTCAAAAGCCAAACTGACCAACTTCAGAGCCCCCAGTCCTATTTCGATTGGACAGCTGCTAAGGGCGCTAAAGATCAGTGGGGCGGGTGTAGTGCCACATAAAGTGTAGCGCGTGGGCTCTGTTAAAAGACATGGGCCCCACCATTAACCAGTGCAGGCCGTCCTGAACACAACAGATACTACAATTGGTCTTAGCCAAAAGGAAGCCGAGAAGTGATTTTGTAACGTACATAAATTAGTCATGCCTACCCTAATATTCTTACAAGTTACAGTACACTGACTAACAACAGTACGGTGCAACTTACTTAGCCTGCTGCTTACCATACATAATTGTCTAACTAGCCTAAATCACTTAAATAAACAAAAATTAAAATAGTTACAGTGACCACCAGTAATTGTGTTGAATATACATTACCACAAATACCAGTACAAAATAGGCGTGGAAATAATTGTTGTACTAGTACCGAGTTGTGGCATACATTTCCCTGTTCGAATGCCACACCATTTTAAAATGTCTCAGTGACTTAAAATGAGAACGACATACTCCATCAATGCAGATGCCATTGTTGAATTGGTAATGGTAGCTTCATCGGTCAGGAATTTATGCATTAATAAAGCTTTAGTTGAAACCATGGCCAGAGATCAATGTAAAGGCAATTTTGACAATGAAGATCAGTCGCAGTTGTAGTGAGAGTAATATAATATTGAAGCACTACATACATACAGTCATTGATTACGGAACTTACACAAACATTAGGTCCTTGTTTTCTCTATGCACAGAAATCCCCCAATTTCCGATACAAAATGTACCGCGATCACTCATGACTACACGATACATCTGCGAAATAAACCTCTCAGGATTTTCTGGTCGAAAAACAGGTGGCAAATCTTATTCTTGATGCAAGTTCACTGTAGGTACGAAGCCATTTTCAAACCGACTTGTGACATTATAATGGACCTGATGTAAAAACAAGTATGATATCATGATCTACTGCATGACGGGATTCGACCCAAATTTTTCCTTTGCAGGGGTAATATTACTACAATAATATTACTATAATAAATTTCAGCTGCAAATTGCTATGGTAACTGTGGTGTCATTAAACTGTTATTCTGAGATTTCCTGTTCGCATGATTCCTTGTTCGTCTGCCATAGTTTTCATCATGTGACCATGTACAGTAGTCATGAATTACCCACCCGTGTTGCAACAGGATAGTTACCCCCTACCACTAGATAAAACTGCACTAATCAATGTTGGTAGCAGTCCTTCACACAACATAGCGACAGAAAATAAAATGTCTGCGCTAGGCACGTGAAGTACAGTGTAGGTCAACCATCAAGAACGGGTCGTGGGAAAAGATAGTATGCTGAACAAACAAAGTGATATTCAAAATGGTGATAAACACACTATACAGTAGGCTAGCCTGAATCTATCAATAATTCTACTGCGGTGACTGTTTCGAACTAACCAAGAAAATCCTCCTACAAAACTATATATACCTCTGTCAGAGATTTAAACAGACTGGACGTATCGTTTCTGAATTGATTGCTGATATATGCTTTGATTAATTTCAAAAGTAAATGGTAAAGAAATTCTAAATTTTCAATTGGTTTTCAGAGACTTGGGAGAGCGTTGAGAGACTCAACATCAATTAATTTATGGAATTACATAGAACACTGTAGACCTGTGATATGACACTTACAGTAATAAACAAATCAATCTCTGTGGTTGAGATTTCAGTTACTGCTGATTCATGCGCAATCCCGTACCTTTTAACTGTCCTCGCATCTATTATATAGCTATTTTGTTTTTCACAACATGTGACTTGCACATTAATACCACTGCCTTGAATGTGTGGCTACCAGATGATTGCAATTACAGCTACGTACAATAGTATCTTGGGAGAGCATTGTGCATTGTAGTTTTAGTATTGATTGTGTATTGATTGTAACATAAAATTAAAAAAGAATTAAAAAACTTACAAAATGATAGGTTGTTCTAGACTAGTACAGTAGTTATTACATTAATATGATTAGTTCAATGTTTACAGCAGAGAGCAAAATTTACATGAAGTGACAAAAGTCATTTTTAAATATTTGTATCCAGGGGGTCATTCCACTGCCAGAAATAGCATTGTTGCTCTATTGTGCATGCATCCATACCGATGGGTAGCATGTGGGTGGTGCCTTCACAAATGAAAATGAATATATTACTCGTGACGGCATAATTGCTTACCTTGACCTTTGATCTCCCGTATTGACCACATGCAAAGCAAACACAGACACTCAGGCTCAGAATCTGATCGCAATTACTGATTTCATTTTAGATTAATATATCACATCATATGGAACAGTACATCATAGGGTGCCCAGTTCAATATGTAGAGTATACATTTGTACTTTAGAAAGTCTGTTCACCACGGCCAAATTACCAATGTTTCTTTAACCTACAGTATTTGTATCGAAAGCAACATAATTAACATTTTGGATCGTTGGATATTTCTATTTTCTTAAGTTTCTTATAGTGGGGAATTTGTTACATAATGAAAACAAGGGTGAAGTATGGAGGTTCATACCTTACAGTTAACCGTTTTATATCGAGCGCCGATGAGATTGAGAATTTGGGAGGGCAGTGTTGAATGAAGATCGCTAACAGACTCGATCTTGAGGTGGATGCGCAGTCGCAGTCAGACTCTTCTGACGTCATTAATGGTTTTTAAATTAACTCCTCTCACTGGGACTGCAGTATCCAGTGGATGCACCACTCTCCTGGCAGGAGATGTAGGGCCCCTACTGGCCTGTAGTTACGTCCCTACCCCTACTGGCCTGTAGTTACGTCCCTACCAGGAGCAGTGTCGAACTCCACGAGTGCCAGCCGAGACACGTTTGCCGCCGCTCTCTACAATTCGCTCGAATAGTAATATTTGCTGCCTTAAAGTTAAACCTTTGTTCACGAATGCTGTGTACTGCACTTTCATTTGATGAAAATGTGCTACGAAACTTTCAGCCGAAGTGATGTAATCTTCAAAGCGTTTCGTTGCCAGAACTGCTTATATAGGCCTACCCATTTGAACTAAGTACTGTATTGCTGTTTTATGTCTAGCAGTTGCTTTTCTTATATAATACTGTATGATTTGGTCTGTCACTGGGAGCTTCAATATGTGAAGAATTTCACCCCTAAGATTCACTTTACCCTCTGCCCTATTAATTAGCCTGGGATCTGCAAATATCCGTCTAATGTTTTCATTCGAAATAGAAATCTTAAGAGGCCAAAAAGTTAGTTCAAAATTCTGAAAACTTTTTTCTCAATACAAACTACATAAGGTATGATGACAAACTAGTCGTACAAAGTTTACATGGTACTGTGAAACCCACATACTGAATATATAGCATTACTACTATACAGTACTGTAAATTTAGGTTGATAATATCCATATGGGTTTTTCCATGTAAAGTTTGTAATTGTAAACCTACATGGTTATTTGTATAATTTTAGTGCAGTATACACTATGTATGTACTGTACATAACTGACAATTGGTGTTCACTACTGTAAGTAATAAAGGTACTGTAAAGTTATGTAAATACCCGGGTTTGCCACGTAATAATTGTCGAACTCTAAAAGATTCGTCATCAAGTAATAGTAAGGGTTATAAAAGGTTCTCTGTTAAAGGCTGTGAAGTATTATAAAATGTAGTGAGGTAAGGTAACGTTGATGAAAATAAAATGTAGGAAACATTAAACGTGGATCACCTTGCAGTAGTGAACGTTGCAGTAGTTGCTTTTAATGTTTTATCTATCGATATCAGGACCAGGGATCCGAGCTTCCCTGATCAGACTATATCAAATGGTACTTCGAGAACGGTTTGTGCGAGATAGCTAGCATAATGGGTATGTAATACTACCCTTTCGACAAGACTCCATGCCTAATACTCAAACAAAACGATTTCTCTGCCCCCTGCATCTGTCGTGGAAATTGCTCGAACAAAGGCGATCATGCGAAACTAGCGATGCTGTTGTTAGAGCAATGTCGTTAACGGTTGGTTATCGACTTGAACCTTAATGAATCAGCTAGCTTGTCCCCAAACACATGTAAAAATATTGTGATAAATCTTGTTTGGGGAAGTACTATTCCGGAGATGACTTGGTATTGTTGGTACTGTAGGCCTCTGAATCCTTATTCTAAAAAAGAAGAAAAAGATACTAAAACAAAAATCAACATAAGCCCCCCCCTCCCTCAAAAAATACCCCAAAATGAATACAGACAGCCACTACTTAGTAGCCACCCCTGTAATTCCCTGGCTTCACAAAGCAGAGACTGTCACCACCGCAGAGGGAATACCTTTTAAATTAAAATAGAGAGAACTCATGTCTGTTGAATATGAAGATGTTAAACTGAATGTAATATACACAATCAACTTAGGCTATCTAAATTCTAAGCACTTCAACATTATAATTGAAACTTTTATTGTTATTCAATCCTGTAGGAAACTTTCTGTGTTAACTGTATCGACTCGACATGAAAGCAGAATAGGGGAGTGTATATGACAGAGTACAGTACAGTTATATGCATGAGGGTGTCTGCTGCATCATATAGGCCTGGCAGTAGGGGTGAGGGAAGTGGCACAAACTAGGAGTTTGGCCAGGTCAAGTTGTTTCCCTATAATTATTATTCACATTCCCCACAATTAAAAAGGTAAAGTAAGTACTATTAAAAGAGAATGTTTTAATTTATTTTTTGTCGGGAGGGGGTGTACCGACATGGGGCGTGCGGATTCAATTGCGCAGGTCTTCATGTGCTAGAATGGATTTTAGCGTTAAAAGTACCGTACTGTCAGTGATAGCGATGGTACTATTCTGTAGCTTGGTATATATATTTCCATCCAAATAAGAGGGTTTTGTTTATATAGTGCCGGTAATGTTTTGAAATTAGAGAAGCATCAGTAGTATGATATATATATAGTTTGGTGCAGTAGTGAAACAAAAATCCGGAAGTTATTGTTTGTTGGCTGTTTTTCCTTTCTTTTCATGTGCAGTGGAAGGTACTTGGACTAAAAGCTTGTTGGTATTCCTCAGAGGGATTTTATCATTTGTTTATAACAGTGAGTGGTGGTAGTAGTTCCAACTCTTAAGTGCAGTGCTGCCACATAATTGACATACCATTGTAATGACCTCACAAGTCTACTCAGAACAACCTGACCCAAAGAGAAAATGTAAACTATACATTGCTTGGGGATTGCCCAGCTGTACTGTACATGTATGCACAGTACAGTAGTACTGAACTATATAGGTTATTTTCAAATGTAAGAATGTTTTTTTTTCTGTAGGTAGATTTACTGTAGGTGGATGAATGGGAGACAATGGACTCTTTGTTGTCTGTTGTTGTCTGTTTCTGTATATATACAGATATCTGTCTCTGTATGTCTGTCTGTCTATCTATCCTTTTACCTTGTACCTATAGTATCAAACCTACATGTATATATACAGATATCTGTCTCTGTATGTCTGTCTATCTATCCTTTTACCTTGTACCTATAGTATCAAACCTACATGTATATGTACAGATATCTGTGTCTGTATGTCTGTCTATCTATCTATCCTTTTACCTTGTACCGTACCTATAGTATCAAACCTACATGTATATGTACAGATATCTGTGTCTGTCTGTCTGTCTATCTATCCTTTTACCTTGTACCATACATATAGTATCAAACGTACATGTATATGTACAGATATCTGTCTCTGTATGTCTGTCTGTCTATCTATCCTTTTACCTTGCACCTATAGTATCAAACCTACATGTATAAGTATGTACAGATATCTGTCTCTGTATGTCTGTCTATCTATGTCTGTCTATCTATCCTTTTACCTTATACCTATAGTATCAATCCTACATGTATATGTACAGATATCTATGTCTGTATATCTGTCTATCTATCCTTTTACCTTGTACCATACCTATAGTATCAAACCTACATGTATATGTACAGATAT
>JAODAG010327289.1:0-11091 GCA_027574785.1 Orphnurgus asper | reverse complement strand
TACTATACGTCCTTACGTCGTGTACCTCAAATACAATTTGGCCAAATGATAAATAAACTGTATACAATTCCCAATTCATTGGACCAATGTTTCATAATCTGTCCAGGGGAACTTCTTATTGCTCTTACTTTTGCCTCTCCTTTAATGTGAACCATAGGCTTCCAGAACAAACAAGATACCAAACAATACAATGCATGTACCTTCACAACACACTGGCACCATCCCGTGGCCTGTCTGCTGCCCTTAGTCAATAATTCCGTTGATCAAGATCAAGACAAGCGGTTATCTCTCTTTACCGTACAGCTAGGGGGTTCCTGAGGATGAGATCCCTGCGAAGCGAATCGCCAATTATTGTATCTTCGATCCACACTGAGCTGAAATGAAATTTGACAAAACTAATAATATTGTGATTTGTTACTCGTCAGCTTGTTTGGTAATAATTATTTACTCCAAAAGTATACACTCCCAGAGTTTATCTTTCCAATAAAACACACGTACACTGGGTGTGAAAGACACCATCCTCAAAACTGATGACAGATTAGACATGTCACGTTTGTTTTTCATTTGTTTGGCAGTTAGGCCAGCAGGCATCTTGTTCATACTGTAGTGTACGTAGTGACTGCACATGTCATCGGCATATAGGGCCCTACCGAGTGATTTACATGTAAGTAACACAACATATTTCCTCAAATTGACCAACAAGGTAAGCGATGACCGAACATGTGCGATGTACACGTCTCCGTAAGTTCATAACACCGATTAATTCAGCGCGGCCTACAATCCCTTGCCACTAAGTGTGGAGGTTTAAGCCATCCCGGCCGGATATATGTTGTTCTTCGTTGCAGTTTTAAGACTCGGTAAACGTAAATTAGTGAACTTGAGAGTGTCTATCAATCAACCACTAAACGTGACAGTCATAAAACAATAGTACAGCCTTTTTTAAAGCAACTTAGCCTTGAATATAAAGGACAACCCAAGGGCATTTTTTCGTCGGTTGTGTCAAAACAGAAGGAAAGACAGTGCTAGCCATCATCAAGATCATACATCTGATATATCTTATATAAATTCTTCAGGAAGTTTCAGATTGAAAAAGATCTAGGATCATCATAGATTACTCTGCGACGCCTTGTGCTGAAGCAGCTAGGAAGGGTAACTGGATTGTAGGAATGATTAGGCGAAGTTTCGTCATAAGGATATAGCGGCTATGCTCTATAAGAGGTTGATTAGGCCTCATTTGGAGTATGCTGTGCAGGTGTGGAATCCAAGGTATTGGAAAAAAATAGAGAAGGGCTACTAGGCTTGTAAGTTCATCGCAAGGTCCTTCGTATAGTCAAAGGTTGAAGCATCTTAATTTAACTTAGGCGACTTCGTGGTGCATTAAAGCATTAACATGTTTAAGACTTCCGAGTCGATAAAGCTTAGAGGGCGCTGAACTTGGAGAGTAAAATGTGGAGAGTAAAATGTGTTGGAACTCTTTGCATGAGATTGTTTCTTGAAATATTTTCAAATGACTTTATGTCAAATAATCCCAGAATTGCTTTGAAATTTACCAATATGTTTAGGCCTCCATTGAGAACATAAACTTCTCTACACTTACTGATCATATCTCTCTATATATATTACTTTTACCAAAACAGAAGTGTTAGAGGCAAACTTGTAGATACTTGGGTGCAAGGCAAAATATCATGGGATGCTCTCGTTGTAGCGAAACGGTCAAGGTTACCAGGATCAAGGATTAGGCTATAGGCCACGTAGTTAACTACAGTTGGACTGGCTTAGGTACACCAGATTGAGTTGTATTTTGCTTGGCGCGGAGTACCTGCCATACAGAATTACCCTGTCGTCACACGTGCAGAAAAGAATGTTTTCAATACAGGCATCATCCTTGGGGAGTGTAAAATAGGAAATTTGCCGACTTCAACTGCTCAAGTGAAAAAACAAATGCAGTCTGATTATGCTAGGATATCTCTTTTCGCGGTTCCACTGGCCCTATTACAAAACACTGACTTTTGAGGGATTTGGGGGGATGGCTCCCGCGGCTATTCCAATGCCTTGGAAGTGGAAGAAATGCATGCAAAGTTATTCTATTTCAGTTTATTGACTTTTCCACAGTATGTACAAATGTGATAGACATGTATACATTTATTGTAAAGCGACCGTACGTTAACAAAAAGCTCATAGGATGGCAGTCAGGGTTGAAACCTGTTTGTTTGTTTGTTATTTCTCGAACGTTTGGAAAATCTTTTAAAGACACTTAAAGGAAGGGGGTACATGTAGGCTACCCTTAGTACTACAGTGGCCGATGCATGTATTGCGATATTGTATTGCTGATAAAAAACAAGATAGACTTGCGCCCCTATTCGAAATATTGGGCCGCCAGTGAGTTACGTCACTATTTGAGAGGTAGTCACAAACCATGCTTAGTTTATAGCTAAATTTAGTTACTGCACCAGATCGACAGCACACCATTAACAATTCAGAATTAAGAAATCTTTAATCTTTCCAAGAAACCGGTAAATATTTTGCTAATGACTATTGCTACTGGCACTGATACCTATATAGAACCTAAAACATGCACGGGAGTTGGACTCGGACTTGTTGCACATTAGTAATTGTAATGATACGATAATCATAACCATAACAATAACCATAACGATAACGATAACAATAACAGCAATAATAATAATAATGATGAGCTGCTCGCAGGGAATACTACTCCTATATTAAAATACACTACGTTACACAGCCATCCAAAACTAGACAATGGAAATATGCAAATAATAGAGGATGCAAGAGTAAGTATTATTTATATTAAGTAGTTTAGTAATACTTAATACTGTGCCTAGGCCTAACGTTTGACACTAACTTACCAAATTAGGCTAAGGTGCCTAACGTGAACGTAATCATTGGGTATCGCGAGGAACTATTTCGACTGCCAGTAGTAATTGTCG
The DNA here is from genome assembly GCA_027574785.1 of Orphnurgus asper. Lineage (NCBI taxonomy): Eukaryota > Metazoa > Echinodermata > Holothuroidea > Elasipodida > Deimatidae > Orphnurgus > Orphnurgus asper. The sequence goes on along the minus strand of JAODAG010327289.1, from coordinate 8,140 downwards.
ACTCTCAAACGAAAACAACCACAATCATCCAAAACTGACTCAAAACTAACTTACGTGGGACACCCAAATGTGCACAGTGTATGAAGAACGGCACACGGCAAAGGTTAAATAGTGGATAATTGGATACAAAAAGTTTGTCCATTCAAGATCATGTACAACAAGTTGTAGTAGTACTATGGTCATACACAATACCACAACATTATCCGAATCAGAAATCGCTATGCCACTATGACATTATTGCATCGGCACAAATGACATCCAAATGACATTCCTTTAATAACATTAATACTACGGTTAGACGCAGTAATAGCTGCTTTGTATTTTGATTCAGATTGTAAACGAGATACGCGACAGACACGTCACATGACTAGTTGCGTCATTCAAACTACTGGCAACCCACCCGCGTGTACACGCAAATCGGTTGCAAAGTCACACACACTCTTGGAAGGTCATTTACGACGGCGCATAGCGTCGTTAATATCATTAATTACATTAACGGCGCCTTATTGCGTCACGGTAGGCTACGTCTGTTTAAAGCGTAGGTTTTCAACCTATCGTCCAAATGGATAGTTACGATTCTACAGTGTGTCACACTTTCTAAGGGTAGCATCGGCTGACGCATAGCGCACAGAAAAAGACACACGCGGAAACAACGTAGAACACGAAAAGAAAACGAATTCAGTGAATTTATTATTTTATTATTACCCTCCGTCGAGGAAGATCATGGTGTCTTTAGCATATGCAACTATGTTTCCCTTGACCGTAAAAGGAGCCGAAGAATCCGAGGAGGCGTCGGTCCCCCATGGTGAAATAGTCCGTGGGTCAACGACCAGAAGCGTCCAAAGGTGACATGCAGGTGGATCCCCATGCATTGGACATGGGGTGATGCACATCTTTCACTGGAATGCGCAGCCCGATGATTCGATCATTATTTTTGCAAAAATTCCCGCATATAGTGAAAGGTCTCGTTTTTCGAATCAATTGAGAGGAGAAGGCGATTAATTTAATTACAAATGAGAATGATGACTGTATATGTCTGAGTTCGAGTCCAGCCAACGCAGATTAAAAGTTAAAATCGTTAAATACCGATGTGTTACCATGTCTTGCATCATTAATTATCCTTTGCATCGGTAAGTATTCATGACATAGAAGCCGTCAATAACGTGTGTGAGTGTATATTGGCCTTATGTAGAGAGCATAATATACCTAAATTCATTATGGTCAACTGGTTTAAATGTGAGTTATTTTTGCAAACGGTAACCGTGCTAACATTTGAATATCACTCGGCCATCCTACCACATAACATTGTCGACGCTCGTTATTCGATGAAATAGGAAACTGCCATCTACGGTCACCTAATTTGCATATTGAATACATAATTAGCCATTAATCAATCGAATCCGGATTCCTGAGATTCCCAACAAAGTAAGGTTGTCATTGACAAATCTGTTTTGTTTAGTTAGTTAACAGAATTTTCACAACATTATTGAACATTCTTTAAAAAACACAGTACCTATTTTTAGTTATTCAAGCAACGCAAGAAAGAACATGGGCTCACACAGCGATGGCATATGCCACGGCACCATCGCGTCATTAATTTCCCATCCACAATTCTCTTTCGATTGGAATGTAAAGATAATGTATATCATGGGTCATGGTTCTGTTAGAACATAGCCCCCATCGTTAACAAACGTGCTATACCGGTATTTACAGTATCGTCTATACGTTGTAATACTTTATGTCTAACTGATTGTGTAAATGAGGACAAATTCTCACTTAGTAATAGAGCACATATATAATTAGTGTTTATCATAACATATATTGAGATGATCATATTACGTATTACTGTACAAGTTATGATCATCATAGAATAATTCCTCATCGTGTGACAAGCGGAAACTTAAGAGAAATTAGCATAATTATAATATATTATATTATATCACATCACAACACATCATATCACACCACTTCGAATCGCATCGCATCACATCACATCATATTATATTGTATTATATTATATTATTTAGTCTATGCTGGTTTAATGTGATCCGTCTATTGTTACATTGACATGGTATTGACTCATTGGTTGGTGCACTTTATACAACTTGCTTCAGTTATCATAATTTATCATAATTATAACTTAGTCTAAGTTACTGCATTCCAGGAGTTGGTATACACTACGATACGTATTGCATCACAATGAAGTGGATGGATTGGTCTCATTTGATCCAACATATATATATTCCTTGTTCTAGCATTTGCCTATATTTTTTCATTCGACAACCTGAAATTAAAAAGAAATTAACACATTACATTATTTCTCGATCACATTGACGAGTGCAGAAGTTAAAATTTCATCATTTTGAAAAATAAAGGTTATATTCGCTGAGCCATGTTGACATTGGCCCTCCCTGTACATGTATTGGAAATTATATTGAAGTGATATTGTTGGCATCCTTCTTTGGATAAATATAGATGTAATGTATATTTTATTTTGTGTTTTTTACTTTGGGTTGATTTTACTAAAGTAACTCGATCTTAATGCATTCAGAAATAATACAGAAATAAAGTACGGAAATAAATTTGTTATCGTAGCTTACGTATTTCATTCGCATTGATACAAAGAGCAGCTGTATATTTCCCATGAATTAAAAATTATATATTAACAATACTTACACAGCATAATCTCCCACTTCTGCGCTGGATGCTTCGCTTTCTGTTATTAACAAAACATACATTAATATGGTTATTAATACACATTGCTTTACAATACGTTTCAATATTGAATACATTATGTTTAATAGACATAGAGCAAAATCCGTTTTCTTTCTTGTAGTTCCGTCCAGTCAAAGGGGCAATTTTGAAGAACAAAATTGCCATACACCGGTTTATTCTGTGTCTGAAATTCTTCAGAAAATGTCTGACATTTTCTCATAGTTTACTAACTAAATATGTGTAAAGAACACATTCTCGTAGGATATCGATAAGTTCTGTTAAAAACAACGTCCGGTTCTGATGGTGACGACACACTGATTCGTTTTTGCCATAACGGATCGAGCGTTTTGCCCCGAAATTAGAGGTTCAGCAACTGTTTAATTAACAAGGAAGTGTGTTACCTCCTTATTGTGGACTACATAACTAGAGGATACACCACCCTTTATACCAATAATATGTAATCAACTTTCTCTCACGTTAGATCGGTATTTAATCGTATTTAACTTTCGTTATATGTTCTTCATTTTCCAGACATCGTGGTTGCATTGTGCTGTAGATTTACAAGTACTTGAAGGTTCAAACAATGTTATGTGTGTCCAATATACGGTTGTCTAAACTGTAAAGCATACCGTACTTGCCCAAAGGAATGAACTCAAAGAACAACACACAATAATATGTGGAGTGTAGGGTTTGTTGGACATATGCATACAATACAACATTCCGATATTCCAATAGTTGGTATACCATGTAAACTGGATGGACCAGGCACTCCCTGTTCACTATTGCTGAGAACATTATCAGTTGGGTTACTCTGGTTTTGGGAGTTCCCGCTCACTGTCACCTGTATCCTTGTAAAAAAAAAAAGTACGTCAATTGTGTGTTAGACTGTTTACGAATAAGATGAATAGAAACACAAAAACCTCCTTTGCAACGAAGTAATAGAATTATATTGTACGCCTACCCCCAAACCAAACCTAACCTTTGCAATCATTATTAACATAATAATTGCAATTGTTATGCTATCATTTCATACTAAGCATTAATGAATCACAATTAGTCTAAATAGAATAACTCTAATTCCAAACAATAGGCCTACGATTTAATATATTACGTTCGCAGTATATTGTAGTACAAAATACCTCATATTGCCTAAGATTGTTGTCACCACTTATTTTAGAGCGATAATGCAATCATTAAAACTAATAAATTTGTTAGTGGATTCATTTCAAGAAGGAAAGACTCCCTTGGAAAACATAGACGCTTGGTTTAATATTTTAAATTTACTCACACTTCTGTTTCTGTGGAACATTGGCAAGTTTCAAACGCACCTGAAAATGGGTTACGAAATCACAGATTCAAGGTAATAGCGTCTCTACGAAACTATTGAAATGTGAATTACAGTAGAGTAGTAAATGTTCCAGAGGCTTGCAAATCAATTGAAGATTCAGAATTTTTAAAAAAAATGATTTTTTTTTTTGGGGGGGGGGGGTTCTAGAGGAAATGTTTTGGAAATTGACTGACCATATACTAACCACCGTAAATTTGTAAATAATTTAATTGAGAAAATAGCTTGTAGCAAGATGACATAAAATTTCAGGAAAAGTCAGGAAATACATCTCAATTGCATTCCTGCCTGTTCTCCGGTAACAGTAATCAACAATGCGACATTTAAGCACATTCCTCTCGGCCAAAGCATGCAATAAAAATAGAATAAAAACTACACCAATAGCTTTCAATAATAACATTAATTTGCTTATTTGTCCAATGTTCCTTATATCATAGAACAAAACTCATGTAATTCTATCCTGGGTCTTCATCTAAGGCTTCTAAGCTAAACAAACTACACAATTCGACATCAGTTTAGTGAACATATCCCGTATATATCAAGTACGTTGGGTACAGAATAAAAACACACAATTTAAACTAGTAGATTCATTTTAATAAATTTATAAGACAAAATTTGATTTAGATTATCCAAATGTTCCGTTTTTGAAAACGATACGTATGTCAAACTGCTTACTACGGTACTTGTGAACATATTACCAATCGTTCCAGTTTGAAATTGCTCACAGTCCTACAAAGTCAAAATAAACAGATACATTGATAGGACAAATATAACTGCATTATTCAATAAATATTATGAACCTTGTCCATATTATATAATTATTTAATATTTAATTTCCACACAATTCAATACATATAACGTGTCGGATGGTACCGTATTAATAAATAAATCCAACTATATCAAATATAATTATGATATTCTTATTACCTTGCAGTTTGGTTTTACAAACTAATGTTAAAATAATGAGTCCTAGCGTAGCAGCGATGATGATGTAACGATTCGTTTTCAGAATTTTCCCAAACGTGTCTGAAAGAAGATATAGGCATAATAGTAATAAGTTTATTCATCGTTTCGATATGTTTACTGTCAATATTTGGTAATGCTAACGAAGCCGATGCAGTTAATAATGTATTTAAATTGTATAGAACATTGTAGGTAGTTTAATTTAGTTTAATGCCTACAAAGCTTCGCAGAATAAGCTATGATGATCTTAAATTTTATCTGAAAATTATAAATGTAAGTATTTGAATGCTTGAGTGATTTCTACACTGCATATTGATGTATTATTTGTTTAGTGTTAATCACATAATGTTCGTTGACTTGATGACGAGCGGCATTTTTCTAAGACTTTGTTCACAAAAAAATAAAAATAAATGAAAATTAACTTTATTGATTAAGGATGGAATATCTAAACATGATTACTTACTATTTACGCTGATTTCGACAATTTCACTGAACGATGTACTCTCTGAGTTGTTGGCTACGCATTTATACTTTCCACTCACAGTGTTGTCAACGTCAGGGAGAACAAACATCCAGACTGCTCCTGTCCCATTAGTTAGTTCATTATATATACGACCTTCGAGCAGAAGGTCGTTCCATCCATTTGTATCGGATTGTTTCACCAATTGGACATCTGGCGAGGGGTTTCCGTTAGTCAGACACTGAATAACAAAGTCACCATCTTCATTTATCTTTGCCAATTGTGTCAACATCTCCACAGTTGCTCCGTCTACGAAATAATGTATTGTTAGGACCATGTAATTAATATAAGCAAATTGCGGTGCAAGAAATACGTTCTTTGTCAAGCCTTGAAACAGTTTCATACAGTTTTGAGAAGATTTGTAGTGCTATTAAACATTCAGTTTTAAAATCATCATTTTGGGTAACCAGTACATCTTTGTTGTAAGAAGGAAACATTTCAGCCAGAATTACAGTAAATTTTTTGACTATATAGATGAAGCAGAAATAATATCTACGAACAAATAAAATCATAAATAGCGACTTCATGAAGCTTTGACACTATTAACTATCTAGTATTTTCTACAAACTATCATATCAATAATTGAAATATTATTTTACATTTCCTCTCGAAAATTACAACTTGGCTCATCACAGCAGGAGGGAGATAATTGAATGCGATGCATCGCACTGTGGTCGGATCTTCCTTGGTGATGTTAAGACGGAACATCCAGTTGGTAAAAGTTCCATTTGCATTCACAAATTGAGCATCGGTCGTAAGGTTTATCCATTGCAAAGTTGCCATGAGCCTTTGAAGTATAACTGTTGGCTGAGGGTTACCGTCAGATGTACACGATATGTTTGCAATATTGTTATCGAATATCTGCGAAAAAATATCGTTTGCGATTTTAATCGACGGTGAATCTACAAAGAAATGATAAAAACTGTTACGTATTAGTGAGTAAAATCGATGACAACATAGATATATGTTGGAGTTGATTTTTAATTCCGCATACAGCAAAATACAAGCACAAATATGTTGTTTGAAACAAGGTCGTTTGTCTTTCCTATATTAAAATAAAACAATAAGTTGTAAAGATACAAATATGATAACAAACAGTGCATAATATTTTCTATTTCCATAATTATATGACGCTTTAATACTAATATGAACCGTACTACCCTTCTCATCTCGGCCCATAGGATCGTAACGACCATGTGTAGTATCTGTGATGGCGTACACTCGTCAATAGTTGAGGTGCCCTCCATCATAGTTCTCCTCATAGTCCTGAGTGTCGAACTAACACTTCTGGAACTTCGGTCACATTTGTAGAGTCACTACATTCTTTATCTATGTTTCCATTTTAAGTCCTTGTAATTCTTGTAACATGAGAGTGGTCTAATATCAAGTGAACAATGAACTTTTACAGGTTTACATATTTCATTATTACGCACAATTAATATTGATGAGTAGTTTTGTAGATAAGGTCGGCTCGTTGAGTATCATACATACAAGTTCTTGAAGATGATAACTTCGGTCACTTCGAAAAGTAATGACACTGCATCCTGTATTAATGCTTCCGTTGATAGTCACAGTTTTCACTTCTCGCAGGATAGGAAGAGAAAATTCACTATTCAAAAACCAACCAATAATATTAATATCAGTCGAAGTATCCACGCAGCAATTGGCTTTAATTAGTTCGTTTTCCGTTGACATGTTCGGCATGTGTAGTACGGGTTTACCTGTTCGGAAAATAAGTCAAACAACAATTTAAATACTCCATGAGCAGAACATTGATTTGAACTTCAAATTACATACAGTACATCCCCACTGTTCTTTGATGTTGCTCAATTAAGCCACGCTGGATTTTCATCAGTAGCCTAATAACTAGACACTGCTACTATAACTAAGTTTATTGTGTTTTATCAGGTCGATTTAATTCATCTGATATTTACCGTACTGGAACACACGCAAAAACAGTAGCACGGACAGATTATTAAAATATTTACAGTTAAATAACTCCTTACCTACTAAATGAAGATTGATATAATTATGTCTGGACGATCTTCCGTCGTTCTTGAAATCCATCTTGCAAGAATACTGGCCAGTATCTTCAAAGTTACTATTCTTTATTTGCAAAGTAGCTGATGATCCATTTTCTGACATAATGGATTTATATCTGCCAAAATCTTTCACCGATAGATCGACCTGTATGTCGTGCTGATAACTTGTACTGTTTGGTAATGTCCATGTTATAACTGGTCCGGATCCTGTGCCGTTGAATTGTATATCTAACGTTGCTTTAGAACCAATTTGGGCAATAACATTCACTCCATCAATTTGCCACACTAGAATGGAATGTTAAAACAATAAAACAGGGTTTGCTTAATAGGGTACATCGTAGCCTTATATATATAATAGTGACATTAAACAATCGTTTAATAGACTAATGATCATGTACGTATTTTTCTGAATAAGAATGTGTCTGAGGAATAAAGATCAAATTAAGCGACTTACCTGTTGATAATAGTACTATGAAGTGTAGCCACCAATGAGCATGGTACCATAATTTGGATTTGGATTTTCCAGTCATAATTAAACCATGGCACAGTCCTTCC
>JAODAG010327277.1:0-22027 GCA_027574785.1 Orphnurgus asper | reverse complement strand
CCCCAAACAATATACATGATATACATGTTGACCAAGTTTTGTCAACACTGGATCAACTGTCTGAATTAAGCAGCCTTGATAGACAGACAGACCATTGCCATAACAAGCTCACACAATGGAGTTAAAAATGATGAAAATAAGGACATCCGTCTCCAAGACATTCAGGGATTATCGTGACTTTTTGGAGCACAAAGGTATCTACCGTCGACTAGAAAAACCACACCACTGAAGTAGCAAAGAAAAGAAAGAAATCCTAAACTATAGGCTCACCTGCCACAAGAGACCTGCGTTATAGTCTTCCCCACCAGGTCGATGACCTTCTTCGGGCTCAGTTCGTTGGAATGTCCTCCATGACCCAACTGGCCGTCAGAGCCAAGGCCGCACGTGAACACCTCGCCGTCCTAGAACCGGAGGACGGATTTGAAGAGACAAATTAACGCATGTGCGACCAGAGGGCCAATTGGCTCGCAGTGATTCCCTTGCCCATACAGGGACTTTGACGTAACCGGGATGAATGCAGCATATGACACGATAATACAAGGAGCCTTGAATGGGTAATGTGCTTTTGCCATGTCCATTGTTAGCCACTTCAAGGGCAACCCCTATGTTATGATGAACATTTATCTTACAAAGACATGAAGTTCAATCCAGCTGCACTTTTGTAGTTATTGTATTTTATAAGCCAAGACACCAAATACACACACATAGCATACATTTATATAAATTGATCTATTTGCTCTTTCACTATGTACAACAGCTACCTGAAGTGACTTTCTGACAATCCCAGCATCTCAGAAATCCCAGTATCATATTTCAAATTAACTGATACAGGATAAATGAGCAGAATCATCATTTCTGGGCCAAATTAAAAATTTGAAAAGTGAAATTGGCGAGTCATATACCCAGCAATTAATTCACTAAAGAAAAAGGCTACGGTATTTTGAAAATGAATGATATATAATTCTATTTTTGTTTTCTTTCACTACAATCAGTGACAGGCAGTAGTTGCTGTTAACTGTACACACATTCCAATGTACATCGCTGGCCCGAACAATGACGTCATCTGGGCCTACATGCATAACCAGGTCCACGATAGAGCTCATGCACTCTGTACGGCCGGTCATCTGGCCTACATGCATAACCAGGCCCACGATACAGCTCATGCACTCTGTACGGCCGGTCATCTGGGCTACATGCATAACCAGGTCCACGATAGAGCTCATGCACTCTGGACGGCTGGTCATCTGGGCTACATGCATAACCAGGTCCAAGATAGAGCTCATGCACTCTGGACGGCTGGTCATTGAAGGGATAACGATTGCATTAATTAATTAATCTGTTTCATGACACACATATGTGCCTACTGCCTGTTATCACTTCAATGCCAGGTACGATCTAGTCGGGCTATCCCCAGCGAAGATACAAATCCTTTGACGACTTTTTTGGTGGTGGTATCCGCACACTCACCAGAGATGTGACTGCCGGGGTTACTTGTATATTTAGCTCCAATTTCAGCCTCAACAAACGTCATGTCTGGACAAGAGAACTGCTATTGAACGCAGGTAGCAGGCACCTTCGATGTGTGTTTTACGACGCAATTGAACTCAAAAATTTCAGGAATCCTCTCTAAAGTACAACCCTGTCTGTATGATCGTGGGAGAACACAGGCTGCAATGGGGCGTTCAGTAGTTTCCTTCTCCACCAATGTATACAGCAACTTGACAAGATCAAATAACAGTCACAACGATGAATTATGACCGTTCATACTTACAACCGTAATCATTACTGAATGATTTAGTCCGCAACACATGTACTGTATCCCCTGGGACCTCATGCTCTTCAGTAAGGAAGGGTATGACTTCTCTACAAAACAAATGAAAAAAAAATAGGTTCATTTGCATTCACAACCCTAGATTGCTGGACTCGCATGGTCAGAACTTTAGGCAAAATCAGCTAAGAGAACACACAAAGCACGTCCCACAAATCCCGGAGCCTCTGTACCTTAGGATCTTCAAATTATTGTAGTTCATAGTTTCCTTGCAGGTACCAAGATCTACTTCAGAGATTAGTCCAATTACAATAGCAATTAGTCAATTAATGTAGCAATTACTCAACTACCAATAGCAATTTTTCAATAACAATAGTATTTAGACAATTACAATAATGTTTAGTCAATTAAAGCAGTGACTAATAGTCAAATTTTTTCATTTCACTTATTTTGTTTCATCACAACAAACATACATTATTGATAAAAAATACATCGTCATTTCAACAACATTTTTGAAAGATACTCCCTGTAACCAAAAAACTAAAATCGTATAGTTCCCGATACCAGCCCCATTAAAACCACCTGCAACACCCCTCAGATTCAGTAACAATTTATGGAATAATTTTGTAAACCATTTCTAAAACTTTTGATTGACGGGTTCATATTGTCAATTTTCAGGCAGTGCATTCCAAACGGTTACACCCAGGTGCCATATGCTATTCTTTAAAATATTGTTCCCACAATTGTGTTGTATAGAGACATTGCATATGTCATTGACATAAATAATAAATAGTAATAGTTCTAGGGTCTACCCCTGAGGAATGCCACAAGAAATATTTCTGAATTCAGAATGATTACCATTGTAAGATGTAAGGTGTTGTCTATGGGAGAGATAACTTTAGAAATCTATGATAAAGCAGTTTCCTTCATACTTTAGTGGTCAAGTTTTAGGGACAGAATATTTATAGTATCGAATGCCTTTGATTATGTTAATGGTGATTTGTAGTTTACATCAGCACATCAGTGAATTTACCAGCACGAAAACCATACTGGCTGCTGAAAACAATATTGTTTATCGAGAAATTCGATTATACAAAAGCAGCTCTAATATTTTAAGAAAAAGTCTGCAAAACAACAAACAGGACTACAGTTGATGGAGATAGTTGAATCACTATTATTAAAAATCGGTGCAACCATCGCAATTTTAAGATAATCTGGAAAACGTCCGGTGGAAAGAGATATTTTGAAGATATTCACGAGAGGTTTTGAAATTGATGAAATAACATGTTTGAAAATAGTAGGTTTAATATCATCAAAACCAGCAACCTTTTTGGCAAATTACTTATTCACGATGGAATTTATTCCGGGTCCAAACTGTTATAGATATTTAATATCGGAAAGACTGTGCTGTCTGCACTCGGGTGACACAAAAGTCACTTTGGTTGTCACTCAAAATTTTGTGTCCACAAATCTTATTACATTCTTATGGGAATCTCAGCTATTTAATAGCAGCCAAATGCCATAAATTAGTCATTTTGATAAGTTTACATGTATTGCACGATACATTTAAGAAAATTATAGTATATATTTGCTTCTTTAAACTTGATTACTGATTTTGCATTCTTAATACCTTCTTTCTGTAGTCTAACGTTAATGTGTCTATACATATGGAGTGCCGTTCGTACAAAACCTCTATGCTCGTGTGTCGGTACGTAAAACAACAGATACACAATCGAAACGAAACATGGACGAATCAACTGACACAAAATCAAACAACAGACACACAAACGAAATCAACGAACACAAATGAAAACAACAGATACACAAACGAATCAACAGACACACAATCAAACAACAGACACACATGCACAAATGAACTGACACACAATCAAAACAACAGACACACAAACGAATCAACCGACACAAAATCAAACAGCATACCCAGTAATATCGATCTGTTATTCAACAGACCACTGACATGACCACATGTTTTACACATTCAACTAAATTATAAAACTCCATTAGCTCAAAAGGACTATTATAGATATTCACTTCATCCATGCACCATACCCCAATGGAATACCACCAAAGTTCAATCGCCGAATGACATCGCTTCCTTCAAGCTTTTACTGGAAACCATCTAAACCAGAGGTCAGAGTGACTGCAGGTCAACTTACAGCCATTTTTGGCATTTTGTGCAGTATCCAGATCCACTGACTGCATTCGGTACTGTATGGTGGTTGGTTGGAATTTGTTATTAACAAAGACATCCTGGGTTTTATCCTCCATGCAGAACTTTGAAACGCGAATATGAACAGGTTTAAGAGAGTTTTCCTCGCCAATTTGAAGGACCATCAAAATTATTGTAGCAATCAGTCCTCGCAGCAAAGTGCATAAACAGAGACAGTGCTGTGCTTATGGTCACACGCCTTACTCCAAAGGCAGTAATATTACCAACAATTCTTAACACAGACGCCACCCCAAAAAAAAAACATAACGCTGATCAGATCGGGAAATTTAACATTTGGCTAGATTACGAGTACGAGTACAAATGAACCTACAGAATATTTTCAGTTTCTCTTAGCATATGATCGAGCAGCAGAGGTTCTGTAGGTCTATAGTACACAGTTGCACTCAACTATAAGGATATGAGAGATCATTAATGTTTTGCCGAGGTCACAAGGTCAGATCTCCGATTACTAAGGTTAACATTTCTACAGTAATGTAACATTATTCACCTACGTTAACATTTCTACAGTAATGTAACATTATACAGTTACGTTAAAATTTCTACAGTAATGTAACATTCTATGCTAACGTTAACATTTCTACAGTAATGTTACCATCATACAATAACATTTACATTATACAGACTGCAGCTCTGTCATGGTTGTATCTTCACGAAAAATGTTCATATCACTTACTTCCAGCACTGTCTCCAAGCCCTAACTGACCGTAGCTATTTTTGCCCCAGCCAAACATGGTTCCTGACCGTGTTAAGGCCAAACAATGGTAACCCCCAGATGTGACCTGGATGATAGGTAAGCTCTGTAGACTCTTCACCTCCGTGGGTCTGCAGCTGTATGTCAGGGAATCACCGATACCAAGCTGTCCGTAGTTGTTGTCACCGCATGTGAATATTTTACCTCCTGATAATGAATGAGATGTTATGACAGTCAATAAGATAGACTTGCTCAAGCCTCACGAGAGTATGTTTACCTTAGGTGAACTTACTCACGTACATGTGTGCAGTGTTCGATTTCCTCTGTAGCGCATCGCAAAATGCGAACCAAAACGGCGACTTTGCGACACGTCTCACAATTGCATCGCAAAAATAAATGCAGGCATACGCTATATCGATCTATCAAAGTAGCGCCAAAATCTTGATAAAATTAGATACGTGTACAGTTCAGCAACTAACTGCATTGCTAGCAGTCATCCATCTAGCCATGAAACATAACTTTCTAAATAAATATTGTATTATACTTGTAGTTAAATCTTCAATGTGAAATAGGCTAGCCTACCAGTATGACCTAATGCTAAATTGCATAGCCTATACACGCATAGTATTAACAGTTCGGTACACGCACTACAATACTAACTCGTATTAGTAATGCACCACGTAGCTGGGAGAAAAAAGAAGTCTGGTACAACAGGAGTGCGTAAACCAATATTTATTTTTTCCTGCTAAGGCGCTTGTTTGTACAATCGTAGTTCGTCAATAAAAATGCGCCAAACACTGCAGTCAATGAATAAAAGTTTACCAACCATCAAATGAGTGTTTTTGCGAGCGCTAAATACAGAAATTGTCGGAATACTATTGTACGAACAAGAAATAATTTGTAGACGCAGTTATGTATTTTATTATTTCTTAAAATAAGTATTTTAAATCATAGCGTTAATTTGAAGTAATGTTAAAATCTGTAATGGAAATAAATGAAAAACAATTATTAATTAAAATAATAGAAAAGTTACAGAACCCAAAAATTACATCAAAGCACTTCATTGTATTATAAATCCGCTCTTGTGACCTGGCAAATGGGATCTGTGGTGATGACAAAAAAGCACGGGAAGTGTCTTTTCCCGCCTGCGATCTGGGGGGTATTTTAAGCCAAAAATTTTCTCATACGCTACAAGCCAACCTATGGTGGTGTTCCGCTTAGATAGTGTACAGTTACAAAACTGCTATGCAAAAAAATATTGCATAGCAGTTATTGCTAAACAATTTTTCTTATAATATCGAACACTGCTCAAGTACCACAGGGTAGTTTTATATTGCATGGTGGACTAGTCTCCAGAGGGTAATTTGACCTAACAAGGTGTACTTGCTCCCATAAATTTGGTGTGACTTTATGAGGTATGCTTTGGTAGCTACATGTAGTGGAATGTCTTGGTTTACACTGAGTATTTATACTATACAGTATTCTGCAATAGTGTAGCCTAGGCAGTATTGTATCCATGGACAGTATGTTGTAGACAACAATGATTCCAATAGGATTAGGCTATTGGAGTTAGCTTACATTTTGCAGGTCTTCATTTATGTAAGTTGTGAAAGGGGGGGTGGATTTCTCCATTCCCAATGCCACTTGGAGGGGACCATTCTACCATAACCCCTGGCAAAACTATTGTTACTAACCTCTGGTTAACATAAGAGAATGTATGTCTCCACAGGACACTTGGACAACAAAGTAAGAAGTGATGCTTTTCAGGATTCTGCCACAGAGAAAGAAAGACAATCTCAAGGTGATTGAAATACATAATTGGCATGCATTGATTTGCAAAAAATTATTTCACAATAACATACATGGCAATTCCCCATAATTTTTTCATGTGGTACCAATAAATAAAGAAACAAAAACGAAAACATTTGGAATCCAATGCCACAGCACATGCAGTAATGGGGCTATTAATGCATTGTAATGATTTGAGTAGTTTTAAGTAATTAATGTTACACGTTTTGTCTATAAATATTTATAGTCATTCACCTTACAGAATGCAGGGAAAACCTAGACAGTATTTTATGTTTTCGCTTAGCTAATATATACATGCACTAAGTACAAAGATTATGTGTAGTGCCAAGTATTGCATTGCCAAATAACTCTGTATTAACTATTGCAGGCCATAACACCACAGATACTATGCACGATCTCAGCCAAATGGCTGAGAGGTAATTAGATATTCATAAAAAAAATTCATTAAGAATGCTGAAAACAATAAAATTAGGGATCATATGCCAACTATGGCCAACATACAGATTGTACAAAGTATGGTAACTAGCCAACATATTGTACAAATTTATATTTATGATTATTCTGTTGTCCAGTAGTTTTTTCATGTTTTATGAGCTATTTTCTACAACTTCATATTATGCCCTGCCTACTCAATAGTAATGATATTAAAACAAATTATAGTGATATGAAAATTTACCTAATCGTGAAGCCAATGTAAATCACATATGGTTGGGGAAGTTATTGACATTTTAAGAATTTTACTATCAGCCATGTCCACTCATTAATATTCATGACATGAGTACCAAGCATATAGAGCACATCAACTCATCGATGTGGATGTATACACCTGTCAAGTATGACATTGATCAAACATGTCATTGTGGAGATTTCATGCTTACAAACTATTTCAAGCAAATTAGTAGTATATTCCCAAATTTAGCAAATGCAATGAAAATAAATAATCACCTTTGGGAAAATGGTAGGAATACCATCCAACCATCTCTCCAAGATTGTAACAAGAATTTAATAAAAGTGGGAAGTGTGCTGGTCCTTTCCTCCCCCCTTTTGAAATCCCAGCCTGGATGTAAGGTCTACTGTAACATGCCAGAGTTACTTTACAATGGATGAGGTCAGAGAGTAACGTCAAGGTCAACATAATCGAGAACCATTTTCTACTCCTACCTATAGGAAACAACCCTCCCAGCAATGGCTAAATCATTACTGGAAAAACATATTCTGAGAGGTTTTTGTCAACTACCTAGCGGAATTTGAATAATCACGATTGGGGAAGGGAATTGAATGGAAACACAAAAGCCAATTGTCGGAAATTAAAGTGAAATAGAAGTGTTTGTCTGTTGTTTTTGCAGTTGTGTTGCAGTTTGTTCTTTCGTTTTATACAAATGGCGTTCTACACAGTTGTATGTGCTCAGTGTGCAAAATAATAATATGTTTAGCAAAGGTGTGTTTGATTTTCCATAGATCTTTGCATTTATCCACGTTCCACCCTCAATCACAACAGGAAAAATATATTTGTAACGGTTCAGACTTTCTCCATTTTTAACCAAGGTACAAAATGTATTTATACAAGGGGCTGGGGAACCCCTCCACGATCAGGATATGTGTTTCTGGGCAATCCACATTTTGAGTCTGTAGAGTTCCACCCCCCTCGGTTATTTCTCAAAAATGACATCAATCAGATACGTTATGAAGATATTGACATTTTTAGAATTTAAATTAAGCCCCATTCATTTACATGTATGCTAGCCAGAATATTCCAGGAATTTGCTGGACCAGCAAAGCAGAACTCAAATCAAACAATTTCGTATTGAGATATCATGTTAAAAATACATGCTAAATCAGGCAGATTTCAACAAATTATTGAATGGTCTATGCAAGTGCGCCTATCAACAGTTCAACACAATCTTTAGTTTGAAGAAATTCTATAATACAAGAGATTACCTGCGTCTCAGAAAGGAAAATTGTTGCATAAACCTGTCAATACGTGTAAATTAGTCACAACTCAATCTATTACAAGGTTCTAACGCTCCCGGTGGGATCCATCAGTAGAATATTATTGAGAGAGAGAAAGCAGGGATGGACCCAAATCACTATCTGGACACTAAGGAGAATAACTATCGGAAGTATATAGCCTCTTCGAAAGGTCCTTACGAGTTTGGGGTGGGCAGGGAGGAGAGTGGTTGGTCGCAAGCTGGATAGAGAAAACTTGGCAAAATGTGCGAAAAAGGTTTGGATTCTCAATCATTCACAGAAGGGCAGTTTAACTCACCGTGGCTTTCTCTTGCCAGTGTAAACGCCCTGATCAATGCCACACTGCCCTCTATTGTCCTGTCCCCAGCTAAGCACCTTCCCCCTGTCGGTAACGGCGACGCAATGAGCCGACCCACAGGACGCATGACGAACAGCAAACGTCTCCAGGGCATTGATTTGTTCTGGAAAAGGAGGCAAAACACATTTGAAAACTTCCAGCAGAGTTAACGATCACTGAAACGGATCACCCTGGGGAGAGGAAAGCAATTTTCCACAACTAATTTTCCAAACTGTTTATAAGACTTTCAGAGTGAGTTTGGACTTGTTGCAAAGACTGTATAGTCATATTTAGGTTTAATTAACAATTACATGTTGCACTTATTTATGTTTCTTGTACCTCCCATGACATGTAGATCAGATTATCATAATTCAAAAGAGGAAGATGAGATAAGCCCTTGTGGGATCAGACCCTGATAATCTCCCAGTTTACAGAAGTATTCTGTAATCTGCATGGTCTTTCTCAGTACATAACTATAAAGCAAATCACAGAGCTTGATCCTAAATGCCTAAAGTTAGCATCATACAATGTTGACAGGGACCATAGCTACTACCATTGGGGGAGGGGGGTGGCAGCAGCAGCAAAGAGTGAACGTGTACCTGGTCCTCGGCTTCCTTTGTCGTGTCCCAGCTGACCTTTCTCGTTAGCACCGCACGAGTACACGCTGCCGTCTCTCATCACAAAGATGGTATGGCAGTTTCCACAACTGATATCCACGATCTCTTTCCCCCTCAAAGGCTGAATGCGCTGTGGAGTCGCGACTATCGTGGCCGTCAAACCTGAGACACCGAGCTGGCCGTCCTTCGCGTCACCCCAGCCGACGACCTCCATCTTTTTCCAGGTTTTTGTCTAAGATACGTTCGGCATTTAGTGCAAAATTCGATGGCACGGAGGTCTGTAATAATAAAGAAAAAAACACTCGTCGGGGGGGGAAGTCAATGGCGATGGATTTCGTGGGAAAACGTAGTAACTGTAGAAGAAAGGTTTGTTACTTGTAATTGTGAGACTTACATAAAATAGAGGACGTTTAATTCCACAAACCAAATTCTAACGGACTCTGGTTTTTTAGACTTGTGCCCATTTGGCCTAATTTTCTAGCAGAGTCATTTCGGGTGTGCTTTTTTTTATAAAGGCTTACTTTGTGAGAAATATCGTATTTAGGTTTAATTCGTTTGTTCTTTTTCTTGTTATAATTACACATTTTGCACTTTAGTTACTTACGTTTCTTGAACCTCCCATAGGATGAGATGTAGGATCAGATTATTATAAGCAATTCAGAGCTTGATCTTAAACGATTAAACTTAAAGTTTGTTGTAGTAATATTGACGAACAGAAAGATGGAAACTATCACATCCAAATAGTGAATAGGGTGCCGCATTGCGTTGAAAGGTTTAATTTTGAACAAGCAGAAACGACTGGCAATATAAGTTGTATATCAAAAACAGGTCTTCCGACTGCCTCAAACTGTGAGATGGAGGCATTTTGCCTGATTGTAATAAACTTTCAACAAAGTTGCATACCTGGCAGAGAAAAAAGTAAGGGGATTACTGTCGGTACCAAGATAGATTCAAAGAGAGTAGTATGCAGTGGATCTTTTAAATAACACCTATCTGCTCTAACTTATGCATACCCATGTATGTATCCTGTATTTGAGGTGGTCTTATATGTAAAGCATGCATAATCAAACAAAGCAAACCTAGTAAGAATCTAGTTATTTTGAAAAGGCTACAATAGTACAAAACAATGCGATTAAATCAATTTTGACTTGGCTACAGATCTACGCAGCCAAGAGGAATAGGTTCATTAGTAAATTGTGGAGACTGCATACCATCTAGTCCATGGCCAAACGGTGCTTTTTTCAAAGGCTAAGCCTACAGTATAGTCTTTGAACAGGTCCTAGCATGAACCCCAAAACTGCAGTCCCTTTATTCTGACATGCAAATAGATCCCAAATTACCTGGTACAGAATATTCTGGATTCTCTCACGGTCACAATTGTTCATACATACTCACAACCACAGGGTTGTCTACGACTCTACGAAAAAATTGCCTTGCTCCAGCATCAGTTGTGTACATAAATAATATACCCAGGCTATACATGCATAACGCTAGGTTACAATTAGTATGATAAATTACACTACGCCTAACGTTAGGTTAACCACTGCCAGAATCCACTGCCCCAATCATCCGAATCTCAGCAACCTACTTTTTGAGGTACAATTTGTGTTGAATCTTTCTGCCAAGGATATAACGGCGCTGACGGGGTTTTGGCAGCTTTTCCCAATTTGCTGAAAGTGAAAGAGGGAAATGTTAGGCGGCCTCTCCTGTCCTGTTACCCGAGTCCTTGTGCACTTTCCATGGAAATAATTACGCGGAACGGCACCCGATCCATGAATATAACAAACAGTCTAAGCCCAAAGTACAACAGTTATCAGTAAAGAGTTGCATCACGTTGTGACGTAGATCCAGGATCAGGGAATACCCCCGTATTACGAAACCAAGTTCTACCCGTCCACGGTGCAGCATGCAGCGGCCTGATCATATGATGTCGTACGAGGGTGGGGTCAATTTATCATGAAAATCACATCGAAACAATGTTCTCGACACACCCAGTACATGGTAAGTTTGTTTTTGTTCTGTGGGAATATGGTGCTATGCTCCACTGGGTTCACATGCCTAACATTAACAAGTTAAACGAGTAACTAATGACGGTCATGGATTTTTCCAGGTTAGATAGCAGAAAGTTCTTCTTTTCACAGACTGAGTGGTGGATGAGTGGAATGACTTCCCTGAGTCATTAGTGTATGCTAGTAGTGTCAATGCCTTCAAGAATGGTATTGATGCCTATTTTTCTGATATTGGTAGAATTTAGGGTTTTTGTGGTTCAGGATCCAGTATATGAGGACATTGTGTTCTTTCTGTTCCTTATTAAAAAGGACATTGTCCTTTCTGATCCTTATTATCTATACTATGACAGAACAGAGCTATGTATGTGTGATGTTGGCCTAGCCTACACGGCAGTCTCCCTGTCACGGGTTGGACTCTGTGGTACGTTATAAAACCGCTTTGCGCCCGCAGCGACTGAGATCCGTAATACTGCGGGACGCACATGTGTAACGATGACCATAAATATGACCAAAAGAACAGCATTTACCTAGAAATGAATAGTATTACTATACTTGCTTGCAGCATACCCCCGTGAAGGCATCAGCCCTGTTGGCCCAGGCTCTGTGCATTATACCGGTAGTACACTGATGATACTAAGGAAAATACGAGCCCCAATATGAAAAAATTCTGTTTTGAGCTGAGTAGTTTGCCTGGCCCTGTAAATTACAACATAACCAAACCTCTAATACTAATAGTCGATAGAACCAGGCAGACTATACTGTGAATCATGACCATGATAGTAACCAGATTTTCTCCCATATCGAAATTTCAATGATGAATACTAAAATCCAAAAACACGTTCCAGGACTTGTTTGTTGTGGAACTGAGTAAAATTCTACTGACAATCATTTCCACTTTGTAAAACAAATTCAAGATGCCATAACCCTGGTCATAAACATCATCTCACTTTTCTTTATGCTTCTTGCCGATGAGGCTGTCGTAAACCATTTTACAGACGTTTCATCTCTGTTTCTTACCACGTTGGAGTACGGCGAAATGACTACAAACGAGACCAAATCTATTGGGTGTCTTTACGCCATTCCGTGCCAGGTGCATCTCGTGGTGGCGCACTTTGTTTTCTACTTTGTACGTTACAACAGAGAGGATATAGTTAAGAATTTACTTACGTATTTCCAGAGACTTATCAGGATGAATGGCCGCTGCATACCTCGGTGAGGGGGGAGGGGAGATAAGAGTATATGGTCCTTAACGATCTATACACTTCCAGTCAACCACAGGTTTATTTACCTTAATGGTGCTCAGCAACTCCCTTCCGGTTTTTCTTCTTCGACAGGCTGAAATTTAAGTTATAAAATTCAAGTTTGACAATGCCCCATATGTATCTCCTGGCATACACTATGACCATATCCTGCAGTCATGCTAAATAGGCGTATATTATTAATTGCCTTGTTATCAGTGTCCAGTATGTTATCATCGAATATTTCCTTTACTCACCTAAGTTATAGGGTCGATCATTACGCAGAATCTTTAAGGTCATTATAGCCCTCATGCATATCTGCGTATACTAATTATGAGGACACAAGTCCTCCAATCTCATGCCACATGCGAATTCTGTCAAAAGGACATTATCCTCCGGTATAGTTGCAGATGTAACATGCCCATCGATCAGTCTGTGTACAGCCCAACCTTGCCATGTTCTGGGTGTCATGTGGCCTGCTTAGCTGGTGCCATTCTGTTGTATCACCTAAGCTGATGTTTATCTAGTCAACTCTACCTCTGGCATCTCCTGGCCTTCACAATGCTAGAGAGGCTATAATCAACTTAGACTGAGGTACTTAATTATTTGCTTCAGTGAGTATACTCTCAAGAAAAGTCCACGGGGGTTGTACACGAAATCAGATTAGGCATGTTTCACTAGGCTCTCTCTCTCTCTTCTGCCTCTCATCATGTACAAATAATTACACCTAATGCATTTAAGAGGATGGCATCCCAGATCCAGTAGTGCTCATTTAGAACATTCAAGTTAAAGAGTTAGTATCCATTATATTTATTCTTCACATAGGCATGCAAATACACCAGTCATATTTTCTACCCAGATTTACTCTATGGTTTACCGCCTATGAGGTGTGGTAATATGTTTAGTTTAGTAAGGGTTAGGAAGCTTATCGGCTCTTAAAGAAACCATGTACATGTTGTGATCATGGATGAACACCGGCTGTAACAAGCTCTCTTTTTGACCTGTCCAGAAGTTAATGATGCATGCATGTAACCATCCATCCCATCCTGCTCCCGGGAACACCATTTAACATCTCCATCCTACGGATATGAGTGCACCTTGATCTTTGACCCCATTTCTCAGACCATGGGAAATGCATGAGAGCTATCTGTTTATCACCACTGTACTGCAGCTGTTCTGAGCAATTTATTGCGACACCAATGAAACCCAACCGATGAAAAATTAACCGAATCACTAAACACCATGGAAGACTGCATTTACCACCAGTACAGAGCAGCTGTGCTGTGCTGAGTTATACACAAACCATAAATTTATACTCTATTTTATAACAGATTGAGGAAGGGTGCATGTAAACAAAACTCATCAAGAGAAGATGAATTTAAATCTTTTATCATCACAAAGAAGTGGAGGACGAACTGTAACTTGGAGCTTGTTGAGATACTTATCAACTACTCCAAAGACATCCGAAGATGAAGCTGCCCTAAAATCAAAGCTTTTGAGAGACGAGGCGACTTTATACGTCCATTGGCCATACTGTCAAAAGAGATGTCATTATTGCAATTTCAACAAGTACATCCGGAGCAATGTTGACCATGAGAGAATGAAGGACTGTCTGGTACAAGAGACCAGGAGCCTCTTGGCTCTTAGCGGTGTTAAGAGCATTCGATCCATCTTCTTTGGAGGAGGAACACCAAGTCTTGCCAAACCATCAACTATTACCGCCATCGTTGAAAGCGTGAGAAGCACAGTGTCCATGCGGGATGATGCAGAGATCACGATGGAAGCTAACCCAACCTCTGCCGAAGCGTCCATTCTGGCCGAGTTTAAAACAGCTGGTATGTACATCAGTCCCAGTGCTATAGATGTAGTAGCTAATTGTGTTGGCCTTTTGTCATTTTTAAACATTAATTTAAACATGTTGCAAACCAGGTCTTGACAAATGTAATGAAATCTACTCCCCAAGTTTTGGCAATCATAACATTAGCTTACTCAGTCTACTATATACATTCGCGATATACTTGAACTAATCTGAACCATTTATATCAGCACTGCATGCATGTTTACATGTAGTACCATACACTGTCGCAGTATAGCTAAGAAGATGCTTTTTTCTTTTGAACAGAACATTTACAATGCTGAACTTACCCATCTCAAATTAATTAATTAATAATTAAAGCAATTGGTAAGAGCTGGATAAGTATATTCTGTCGCTAGTATAACCCCAAACCAATACATGCTACTTTAATACCATGATATACTACCTGTGTACTTCTATATGATGTATGTGGCATCCATGCATCCTGAATTTAGTTTATTTCTCTTTACATCCTCCTTGGGGGGTATTAGGGACTTATAAAAACAATGTAACAACTTTTACACAGTTAATGTCAAATTATCAAATAGCTACGCTACAAATGTAAATGCAGAACATGCAAACAAGAAAATCCAAAGGAAACAGAAAAGAACATCTAGTGTCCAAACGTGCGCCATCATGGAAACAATTAAGGGAATGAATTCAATGTTAGCGGCAAACGTTCATAATTTTCCCACAAAATTTACTCAATGTTGGAGGTCCTTTTTGTGTTTGATTGAAAATAATTGCTCTGCATGACCACTTTTATCGCATTTGGGCTGTCCTGTAAAGGTTTATTTTACTTTCAAGAGAAAAGCAGCCAGGACATTCCAATATATAATGGTATTTGTCTCCCAACCTATCATCAAAATATAAATGACAGATTCTATCGTGCATTTTTATTTAAATATTCCAGACACAATCAGAAGGAGAGAGTACTGTGTATATCACTGTTATTACAATATTTGACTGTCAGACTATGTGGTCCTAATTGGGTTTGGGGGTGTCAAATTATTAATAGTTGTTCTTGTTTATCATAGTAAAGAAAATAAAAATTGGTCCTGCATGCATGCCTTGCACACTTGAAGGGAAGCAAATGGACAAATATTTACCCTAACTTGATCGAGACTTGTTCACTCTATCAAAGTTAATCTTAGTATAATCCAGTCTTCTATTATTTCAGCCATGTATATAAGACGATGTAAACATCAACACTGCGAAAATATAAACCTAAAAACTTTTGCCTGCATACCATGGATTTTGATTGGTGAGGATGAATCATGATAGTATACACTCACCTGTATCAAATATGAAGAGTATTCAAACGCACAAAATGCACAGATCTATAGAACGCCAAAATGTCCATTCAACTTAAAAAGTTTTTTACAAGCCCAGACATCACACACACACCTTTGAATTGACTAACCAAGATCTTGGATTCCCCCTCCCCAACCAGGTTAATGAATCTAAATACACTTGAAGAACTCAAAACTAAATAAAGTTCATGCTCGATAATTGTACTGTATTATAAAATGATTTTCAGTATATTTAATATTTTCAATTCATGATGTTAATGCAATGTTCAATGCAGTCCCTAAATCTGATTCTTTTCCGTCCAATTCCTGATGATTGCATAGAAAAATTCCAGTAGATGCCAAAATATCTTTCGTCTTAATGGGATTTGCAGCAAACCACAATCTAGTTCGCTCTTTGAAAGTGTGTGATTTGCTGGAGATGGAAAGATATTAAGAAAGATATTTTGGAATTTTAGTCAATCCTTGAAAGGAAGGACGGTGTTCTCCATACATATACGTGTTGTTACACTGCTTCCTACTTTTCACAGCAGTCAAATTTAATGGTTGTCATGGCTTATTATAGGGGCATAGAAATAATTAACTAATTCAAACATTTTAGCACCCAACTCCATCTTTCCCTTATTTGAAAACCTGCATCCATCACTGCATGATTATGAAACATTGAGTACATTTTATACATCTGACTCCGGTTATAATTTCTCCTTCCTTTTCAGGGATCAACAGATTATCTTTGGGTTTGCAGAGTTTTCGTGACTCGGTTCTCAAACTTCTTGGCAGAAATCACTCGTCTTTGGACTCGATAAAAGCTCTCGAAGGTGCCAAATATTTATTTCCTGGAAGTGTTTCAATCGATCTGATTTTTGGAATACCAGGACAGACACTGAGAGAATGGATCCATGAGCTAGAGAAAGCTCTCCAAGTCTGTGACGATCACATTAGTCTGTATCAGTTGACGCTAGAGAGAGGAACTAATTTATTTAAGCGTAACAATTCTGGTGAGATTTCACTGCCAGATACAGATATAATGGCAGACATGTACCAAACTGCTGTCAGAACAATGTCTAAAGCAGGCTTCAGTAGATACGAAGTATCAAACTTCGCTAGGGGCAACTCTGGTAGCATTCACAATCAATCGTATTGGACCGGGGGACAATACATTGGTGTCGGCCCAGGGGCCCACGGACGCTTCACCCCGTCCGAAGAAGTCGGTCGGGAGAGTTTGAATATCTCCAGAGAAGCTAGAGTTCAGACTTTGGAACCCGATGCATGGATGTGTGAAGTTGAGAAATATGGCCAGGGGACTTGCAAAATAATAAAATTATCAAAGTTAGATGTTTTGAGGGAATTGATCATGACAGGTCTGCGTACATCCAAGGGCATTCAGGATAGTACTTGGGCGCAACTCTCTGGTAACGTATCACTGCAGGAAGTATTTGGCAGCAGTGAATCATTGAGGTCCTTCTGCCAGCAAGGGTTTGTAGAAATCTCCTCTGACCGTATGAGAGTTACTGACGATGGTTTAATAGTCCTGGACAGCCTTATACCTGATATTCTCAATGTTTTAACTGAATACTTTGCTCCATAATTAAAGTATACATCCAATCTCTTTTTCATGTTTTGTTTCTTCTTCTACATGTACATGCCTGTGAAAACTGCCCATACCTCAGGGCTTGAAATTAACTAGTTACCAAATGGCAGTGTCTTAATTGTAAGTACAGAGATTTCACCAAGGAGAGGAAGGGATGGCATGTCCTGCCGGTGTCAACCCAGGTGAAAATTGCTTGATGTACCAATGGGCAGTTGTACAAAGGGGGGGGGGGGGTAGCGTGTGTTTGGAAATCAATTCCATTTGTCCCAGGGGGTGGAAGTCCCGGAATCCCTGCACTTTGAAGAATACTAATGGTATCAACTGTGCTTTACGCCGCTAGAACTGCCGGATCTCAAAACTTGGTACCAAAAACGAAGTTCAAATTCATCTCATGATATGCTCCTCGAGATACAAACTAGGAAGCTACACCGGGGGCTAATATTCTTCATTTTATTGAAACTACAAACTGAGATCACTGCTTGTAAGAGCCACTCAGCGTTGTGATTACGGAAAAACATTTTTTCAAACATTTTCAATACTCCATGAAAAACAACAACGAAATCACGGGGTAGTGGTGTCTTCCTTTTGAAGGTATTTTTTAACATGATTATTCGATAAAATGAAGTAGAACAAATATGAGAAGAAAATAATATATTTTGTTTGTTAATAAGCACACGTCGTGTAATTGTTGACTTACAGCACCGTTTAATTCTTGTCAGCTATATATAACCAACCGTACCAGACAAAGTCAGTGACGACATATGCAATTATATAACGCTCGCGATCCATTCTTCGCACGATTACTGTTTGAATATTCATTACTTCAGTTCTTGCCATTCTAAGAGACTGCATTAATGAGGAAATTGGCCTCAGTTCCGGGCCGTTGAAGTTCTTTTAGATATAATTTCATAACTCCTGCAAAGTTTGTAATTCAGGTAATTCAACACGAAATATATAGAGGGAGGGGTGTGTAGAGAATCCGCTTCATATTCAAACGGTACCGCCAGTTCACTCCCACAAGCAGGACATGTTCCACAGTATAGGAGCATGCATCTGCTCTGTCGTGGTGACGAGTGTTAATTAAAGGTATTCTCCATGGAGTTTATTGATTCAGTAAGTTCGCGCAGCACAGCTGCAATGCAGTGGTGATGGACAGGTTGCTCTCAATTCCTTCGGTCTGGTTAGAAAAGTGGTCATAGCACAAGCTTGGGACACTCACGTCCGTCGTATGGAGACGTCAGGGTCGTAGCAAACGGTTGGTCTCATCTTTTCATCAGGGTCGTCAAATCTTCTGGAAATCAGTCGGCAACTTGCATTCACAAAAATCGAACAAATAAATAGACGAGAACCGAATCGGATTAAACATTACTTGTCATATTTTCGCCGTCAAATTATACGTCTAATATCATGATATCATGATAATAATAAAAATCCCATCTCCGCGCGAAATTGTTTCTATTCTCGCGGCGGCCATTTTGATTCTCGCGTAACAAAATCCTGAAAGTCACCCCCGTAATCCCGTATAAAACTATAGCGACGCAGCAGGCACGCGATGCTAGGACAAGCGTTGGGTGGTGGTGTGGGGGAGGGGTCATCTTCCATGTACAGTATTTTATGGTATACCTTACCTTTCCCAGTGACGCACCTACTGACTAGAAGACACTGGGGGCTTCCATCCTCCAAAAGGACTAAGTCCCTCTTCCATTTGTTCAGGTCATTTTAAAAGATACGAAACGCTCTTCGCGCGCGCTGCATCTCATTTTATTATTCTTATATATATTCTTATTTATATTATTTTCGTTGAATGTAGAAAGGCTTTATGCACCGTGACCATAGGAAACCTCGCGCGCGCTTCGTGCGTATACCGTAGGCGCCCTACCTCTTCGTTTGGGTGTATGCACCACTGCCAAGATCAAGATTGACGGAGGCAACGGTGACCACGCCCCCCCCCCCAAAGAAAAATACAATTCTTACCGGCACAAATTGCGCGATGGTGACTTGAGATGGTGACTTTTGATCTCAAAAAGATGAACTGTACTTGTACTTTGGTGGATTCAAGACAGTGCGTGCGTGGCAACAAATAAGTTGATAATTTTTTTATTTTATTAAAGTCCGAAAATAGTTTTCCTATTGCGTGCATTAGTCTGTGTAATTGGAAGCATACAACTTTATTTAAGTGGGAGAGGGGGGGGGGGGACTTACATAGGCTACTGTTCCTCAGTGCTTCCATGGGAAGCCAACAGGCTATTGATTAGGATTTTCTTCTCGTAATGATAGGAATAACGAAAACTCTACCGGCTGAATCTGATGTTATAAACACGTTAGCTTCGCTTGACTGACAAAATTGACAATTAACTATACAATGAAGAAGAACTCCAGTTGGTCTATGTAGTATTCACCAACCCCTTATTCACAATGCTGCAATCTGATTGGTCGAAAAGCCATAATGACCGGTCTCCAGTGTGGAGTACAGAGGACCGGCTAGGCTCATACAAAGGCCTGCCCACCAAGATTTGGTAATTAATAGTATATACTTGTCATCTGGTCATCATTCCCTAATTACTCAATTGAGTTAATTATATCGACATAGTTATAAGGCCATACAATGCATTCGTCAACTAAACGTGATCCTTTTTGTTTCTATTGTCAGCATTACCGTACAAAATGGAAACTTAACTCAATTTCATACTTATACGCTACTCTCGTATTAAAAAGCAAATTTTTATCTTTTTAAAAAGAAAAAGAAAGCAAACCACATGTAGGCATATACGGTATTCAACAAGACGGCTGGCTAAGCTACAAACTTGTTACAAATGTGAAATCTGTGATCAGAAAGAAATCGAAAGCTCGTAATGTAATTTGAGAAGAAAAAAAAAATTCCAACAAAGTCGCACCTGTCATTAATACCACACGGAACAAAGAAAAGTTTGACAGCGTGATCATACTGTTTTTGGCACTCTTACCAAAGTATCACATTTCCGAGGAAACAAAAAATGTTCATCTGTTAGAGACTTTACCACATACCGTAGTAATTTTGTATCTGGGTACATAAAATCGTGATTAGTCACTGTTAATGCCGTAGATATCTGTCCAGCTTGCATTTTCCCTGCTCGAAACAACGAAACGTCATTGAAATATTATTACCGTACTTGTTACACATTTCAATATTTTTCCACACTTTATTAAATAATAATAATTATTATTATTATTATTATTTTTAGTATTATTATTGTACTTAGCATATCAAATTAATCAAAATGATTATATATATAGAAATCAGATAATTGAGAATTGACATTCAACTCTTCTTCTGTCAGCCATTTTCCACTTTATGCATTGTTTGTTTCATAGTCTTTCTAGAAATTTACTAATTTAGAAACAAAATGCCTTTTTTTATTTTTCTACCATGTATTTTGTAAAAACTTTCATTAGGAGAAAAAAAATGTGTTTCAATTCTTTCCCATATTTCTGTCATTTCAAATTTGCTTCACAATTTCTGGCAGAAGTATTTCTCAACAGGATTAGCAGAGCAGAAGCTATATCTTAGCTAATTCTCACAATCATGACCTCTGAACCCACAAAACAACATGCAGTCGTTCTTGTACTCCTCGTACGAACGTAAAACTCTTATTATTAAGTCCGACGGAACGAAACATCATTCTCCAATGCATTTCGAAAGACCGTCAATTATGCAATAGCGACACCATTCTCGTAAACGATTATCAACTTCTCGTCCGTTCTTACCACGTTTATAAATCGACAACAACATTCTTCGATTCCTCGAACTGTAGATCATGTAAGCATATCGGTGGCGGTCGTAAAGTACATTACCCTGCATGTCCAAATCGTATAGGCTGGTAACAAGTTCAACTAGAGTCACTAGATATAATGGCACGTGCTCCGAAAGGCAGTGATCAAATTACCCCATGCCCAGTGTTTAGAATCAGTGTGTAGTTCGGTTCTTGTTTCATTCTTTTTCACTTAGCTGAGGGCGAACCTTCAATTCTAGCCTGCATGTAACTCTAAGTGAAAGTACCAATCTGCCGGTTGGTTAGTTAGTTCTATATACGTGCCACAGACTATACCAGTATAGACACGCGCACTACCGCGACGACCGTTTCGCTGTTACGCTCCCTCGATCCTCCTCCACTAACCTACTGCGATAAGAACATTATCCAAGTACGTTAAATTGCAGTCTATCTATGACGTAAATCTAGTTTGCTCTAAAACAACTGAAATGTGCCGCCGTTTTTTCAATCTTTGACAACACAACAACGACAAAAAAGAAGATCCCTTACGAAAAGACGACCATCCCTCCCGTGTGAATGACATGACGTCACCGTCTCCTCCTTCTCCTCCTCCGTGTAGTACTGTAGACGTTACCGTTCATGACCCCTGCCTCGACCTTAGCCCAGACTGCTACCACGAAGGACTCTATTTCGCACTCGTTGTCCCCTCTCGATATTCTCACCAGGCCTTCCTCGCCCCATCCTCTACCCCACGAGTTGGCGCACAGCTGTCGGAGAGGAAGCCGCGGGGCCGTTATTTATATTTGTATATCTATATATCTATATATATATATC
>JAODAG010327233.1:0-11096 GCA_027574785.1 Orphnurgus asper | reverse complement strand
GAGAATAAGGTCACCGTAAACACCCCGTTCCCCACTGCTCCTAGGTCGAAGGTGCTTATAGAGAGCAGACGTTACACATCTCCGGCTTCTGATCCGCGGCTGGAACGATCGTTGACTATGGTCGCCTCCCCTTCGACCCACAGGATTGGGGCCTCACCTTAATTTGCGAAAGATATTCGGCAGTCACGGTGGCCATGACCAGTCTTTTTACACGTTTGGCAAACAATTTCCAATTCACACTGACGAGCTGTATGGCGTAACTTCAGGCAATTGAAGCATCGAATGAGTTGACAATCGCTGGCGATGTGGCCTTCCTCCTCGCACTTTTGACAGGTCCGTGGTTGCCCACCATAACTTATTCAGCGATTTCGGCTGCCTAATTTTAGAGATGACGGGATGTCTTTCTCTAATTTCATCTCATACTGCCATGTCCTATTAAATAAACCAGGGTACTCATGGAATTCCTGGAATCTCCCTCCAATTATTTTCCCATAATGTCCAAGAACGTAGTGGACGACATTATCGTCTAGTTCAAACGGAAGGTACAGCACTGTTACTATCTTATCTTCATCAATATATGAAGTTACGGTTGCTCCTTGCGAGTTAAAAGTGGCATAAACTGCCTCTTCAATTCTTCACTTTTGAATGTCACATCAAAACTCCATTTCAACAAAGATTTTACCATGACCAAGTGCTCCTTCAGTGATACATTCCCATTCCTTTTAAACCTTCCAAAACAGACCTGATAGTCTGATCTTCAAACTTAACCAAGATGGATCGAGAACGTAACAATTCAGATGCCATTTTTAGTACAACTACACGGATGGATAGTTGCTGTATATCAGTTGAAGAAGCAGAGAGCAGAGAAAACACGTCTGCACGTCTGAAGTTCTATCACACAGTTAAGGCGCAGCTATGCTCCGTTATAATTCCAAGAAATACGTTGGAAGGCCTCGTAGCCTAGAATAGGTTGAGAGATTGTCCGCTGGCGTAACTAGTTTATTTTATGAAAGAGGTGGATTGTCTGAAATACACTGAATAAATTCGTCTGGATATCGCAGGCGGACAAATGACCGTTTCTTTTGATATGCTTTTATAATCAAATCACATCGCCAACTTATGCGTTTTAGTATCCCTTCTATCGATGAATAACTACTTCATGCAGTCGGCCTGAGTGAATTTTAATCCAAAGGATGGCCGAGTATTGTCTGCTTCCATAAACAGACACCGCACAGTTATTGCTCTCTCTTAATCCTATTGTGTTTGGTGGACGGTTTTCTTTACATCGCAGACAAGTTGCTAATAATAAGTTTAGGTTTGTAGTGTGAATATGCAGGGTGGGGAGGGGTTGTGGGACAAAGTTTATTTGTACTATGATTTGTGGACGCCGACCAGTGTGAACTCGGATGGAACGGTACTATCCATATACAGGGAGATGTTAAATCTTGCAGTAACTATTGAAACACACACCAAGAACGTATCGACCGCTGACATGCATCAAGTATAATAAGAAACCAAAGCACAAACTCTCCACTGCTCGCAGGCTTCAAGCCTGAGATTGTGAATGCTACTTTTAAGCAGCTCAAAATTGTAGTGTCAAATTTGATTTGTGTGCTGAAAGAAATCTATTAAACAGTAAGTTATTGGTATAAGTCATGAAATAACAATACACAGTCTAAGCATGGTGACCATTATCTCAATATGATGTGATAGAAATTTGATAGCTAGCAATAAGTAAATCGTCGATGTAAGTATAACAGGTGGATAATATAGACGACAAAAAAACTGTCTGTTGTTCGAGTTTATTGCGACTTTATCGGTGGGAACCGGTCCGTCCGTAAGCCTCTGATAACAAATCCTATTGGAAAGAAAATGGAAATATAAAGAATCATAGCTAAAGCTAAACATATCAACTAAGTAATGTGGAAACCCTGAACCATAGATCATAACACAGTATGTAAATTTAGTAGATAAATTGTTGAAAAGAAGTTATGATCAGAAATCGTGGTTTCATCACTCGCACCGTCATTGCCTACCCACGTGTAGCCTAACGCACAGGGAACTGCTACTGCCATGAGTATACCTTCATACCGCCCATTCATAGTTGAAAAAGAACTCTGTGGTGTGAGTCGCACAATTCCAACTAACATATTGAGTACTCGTTATAATATAGTGACCATAACAGTGACTCAAAGGAACCTAAAGAAGGCTACAAGGCAATGCCACCTGAAATACACTTGCACTGAACCATTAAAATAGAATTAACAATGCGGCAGCAGACTACACGTAGATACCTCACAGTGTAATATTTATACCCGGTCATTCTGTTTAACGTAGGTTAATCATTCCTTTCATCCATAAGGAACCCAGCTTAATGTAGGCTGCAAGAGAGGTCTCATGTTGAGGCTTCACTCCCACTAGCCTTGTTACCCTACAGTAGCACTCCGATAATGTGTCACCAACGATCCCAAACCTCAATGGTTAAACATGAGCAAGAAATTATAGATACATACGATGGAAACATAATAGAATAGACATATGAAACTAATTACCCCTCCTTATCTCTCCAAGTGATACTAATTCATCACAACTTCTGTGATCTAGATAAATATCAACATTTCTACCTCCTACATTAAAACTGTAAATCAACTCCCGATTCATATCGATTGAATCAACAACATTATTTAGAATGAATGTTGACTGTTTCACAAAATGTTGCCAATAAAACAGCTTGGCTAGAATGTTAGCACAGAGGGCAACATTTCATGATGCATGCCCCAAAATGCAGATCTCACACATTCCCCCCCCCCTACTTGTAAAAACCAAGATATTATCACCTTGCATAATATAAATAACTACTAACTGAACAACTGCTTAACAAACCTTAGCACAAATAAACAAATGTTATGTAACTCATTTAAGAATAATACAATAGAAATAACTCCTCCATTCACCAGTGATATATACTTAATTTAACTGGAAATAAATGTGGTTAAATGTTTCTTCAAATGTATAGACTAGGCTGAACCTTGCCTTATGACCAACGTACACGCAAGCAAAAGCTGTGTTTTGCATATTTTTCTAATACGGCACTGTCTATATCATTGGCTGTGCCTATTTCTTCGTGTGCTGCCGGGTGCGTTTGGCGATTTAAATTAGAATGTTGTCCTGCTGTTGCACGGGTGGTGCATCGAAGAGCAGGTTCATTTACGGCTGTAGGTGATGCGGGTGGAGAATTGCCTAAATCCTCCATCCGATGACCAATGTGGTCATCGTCTGTTGTTTCGACAACAGGCACCATGCATTATCCTCGATTTCATACTCAATTACCACCTTATCTGCTTCATCCTCTGAGCTCACAGTAGCTCTTGTGTTAGTTAGAAACACTAACTATCGGATCAGTCTTAACCTTGGAAAAGAGCAAGGATTGGTCCTTTTCTACAACAAAACATTTCGAATCGAGCAGGTCCTTACAGTTCAAGGTTTCGGTGGGACCATCCCCTACCAACGGTTCAACAACATACACCATTCAAAATGTTTGACCTCAGAATGTTCTGTATTTTTGTCAGAAAATGGGTATCATGTAACTAGCTGATGCCACCGAGGTCAACTGATCTCCCTTGTTGTGATGTTTATCTATCGAAATCCACCACTGCTATCGTCACCTGGTCTGCATAATACCAGAGAGGCTATGATCCACTTAGTGTTAATCCCAAGGGGCCAATACATGAAATGTGGTATGGCAATTAGCTACATTAGCAGATTTTAGTTTTACTCCAAACATCATCCATCACTAAGTCATATGCTGACATGACCTACGAACATACCTTATTCCTGTCGATGCCATCAACCATGTGTGATGAAAATCAGAGTTACAGTGCATTGTGGAAATAGGAATGGTTAAAACAAACTTGTTTAGCACAAATGCACTTGTTCCATTACCTATAACAAACCAAACTAAATATATATATATCTGTACTGGTGATTCAAAATAGACTAGTAGACTGGATGGAGTTGACTGGGTGGAATAGACAGTATATAGTAGACTGCATGGAGTAGACTGGATGTAGTAGATGGGATGGAATAGACTATATAGTAGACTGGATGGAATAGACTATTATAGTAGACTGGATGGAGTAAACTAGATGGAATAGACTGTATATAGTAGATGATTGAATAGACTGCATATAGTACTTAGTAGACTGAATGGAATAGACTGTATAGTAGATGATTGAATAGACTGCATATAGTACTTAGTAGACTGAATGGAATAGACTATATAGTAGATGATTGAATAGACTGCATATAGTACTTAGTAGACTGAATGGAATAGACTGTATATAGTAGACTGGATGGAATAGACTATATAGTAGACTGAATACACCTGGACACTACTTCTGTTGAAAACAATATAGCTGCAGTCTTTGGCTCTTCGGGACGCGTAACCCTTTCGGTTTTATTCTATCCATCAAAATAGCGAACCGTGATGTTGAGCTCGTGAAGAAGTTGTACAACTCCTGCACGAATCCGAAGTATGAAACCACGGGGCGACAACTGCTGACAGCGGCTTGCCCCACCAAGTTTAGTGAATGTGCGGTACATGGAACATACACTGCTAGAGGATTATCTGCTGAATGATTGCTTGCATTCCGCGGTATTTCCCACTCATATTAGCAGCGTTGTCGTATGACTGACCCCTACAGTTAGCAATATCGATGCCGTTAGCCTCGAGGAATCTCAACAGATAATTTGCCTGAGCTTGCCCAGTGTGTCCAGCGTTATCGAAGAAGTGCACGAAACGCTCAACTGGTGTCTCATTTTCCATGTAGCGTAGCACACATGTTAGCTGGTCAGCGTGACTGGCATCCGGAGTCGACCAAATTCCTCCAAGCCACTCATTAAGGCTGAGTTCTCCCGGGCCAGTATTTCTCTATACTTCCCAGGCTGTGTACCAAATCTCTTTATCACATGTCTCTTTGCACCCTCTCCATCACTGAAGGTGAGAACAGCATCTGCTGCTACCCATCGTATCGTTCGGCTTCCAACAAACCCATCCTTTGGACAGCACTTCCAAATTAGTTGGTTTAGTGCTTCATTTGGATTTTGTGTTATGCAGTCCCAAGTATTTCTTCAATAGATCATCCTTTGATAACCTTTGGAAAATCGGTTTTGTTGCTTCCATGACTGGTGTAGGGATGTTTCGTTTGTGGGTGTAAGGTTCCTTACTAACCAGTGGTACTTGGTATTTACACCAAGATTCTGCGCCAGTCGGGCAAAGATGGAACCAAACTGCATTCTGCATACCAACTAAATCACCTTCATACCACAACCATACCAATTCTGAAAGCTGTCAATGGCTCCATCAGTCAGCCTACCTTTTCCGCCTAGTGCTTTGCCATCCCTGAGCTTCCGACCTTTCATGTTTTTCTTTCGAACGTCACCTACACATTCTTTCTTTTCAACGTCAACTGCATACGGCGTACTTGCTTCGACTCGTATGAAAGACTTACTGTTGCCATCTCCGATGTAGGTCATGTAATGGAGACCCCTCTCTTCCTCTGTCTGCTTGAAAATCCTGACCATACCCTCTGGTGCCTTAGCTGGAGCAGAACCAGTATAGTTTGCACTGCAAACTTTAGCATGCTATAGCTTCCATTTCCTATTTTTAGAGGTGTTCTTGATACAGGTGTGGCAAAACCAGCTCAGGGGCTCATAATCTAGCACCTTCCCATGGTCAGCTGCAATGACAGTAGCAACACCATGTAGTGAAGAAAACCCTCTTCTCTGCCATGTCCCATCTCATGTTACTGAGACATCCTTTGAATTCTGGGGATTTACTTTCAGCTCATCTGCAGCTTTCTTCATACTCTCCTTGCAAACTGTTTCTGTAGCTTCAGATATAGCCGACATGTGGGAGTCCCATGTTTTCTGTGTGCATGGCGGCGGTAAGTTCATGATCCCACAGAATGACTGACCAGCTAGACCCTTCCCAATGCATCGCATTGCATCGGTTCACTTCAAACATTTGACCATGTTTTTTAGATGTCGAAAATGACTTTTCTACTCCACAACTCATTGGTCAATTTCATCTCTGTAGCCAAACCCATTTTAGTTGAGAATTGACTGGGCTGCCACATGAACAAAAACAAATTTCTTTAATGGCTTTCTGTATACTTGGACATCCAATAGACAATAACCATTATCATCATCAGTTTTCTGTCTTTTACTTTTAGTGCCACCTGCTTCTATATCTGATTCTGAATTCCCTAGACCCCCAAAAATGGTTTCTAGCTTTCTCTTTGATACACTATACGATTTTGTGGAACTGATACCAACCCTGTTTGATATTGTTTGTTGATGCTCAACATTACCTTCTTGATCTTTCAAATGAAATCTTTCTTCAGATAAGTGAGTGGCTGGATCTTCTGATATACCTGCATCATCCGAAGGAATTACCTCTACTTTCACATATATATTCCCTCTGAATTGTCGCTTCTTGCGGCGGTAGCTTCCATGTTTACGGTCCATGCTTTCTCAATCTCAATATATAACTTTTGCCAACAGTGAAACTTGTTTTCACGACAAAGGTAGCTCACCTGTAAATGAGTTTCTATTACAGCTGAAAGCGTCTACACACACAAGGGTATGCACCACAATTAATTGCAGTCTTTGCTAAGGTATGTTAATTTCTGTAATGGTGCTTAGCATAGGAGAACTTGTATGGTAAAGCATAGCAAACGCTATTTATTTTAGCTTTTCAGCTTGGAGGATGCACAAGCTCAACTTTCCTAAGTTTTATTATTAAAGTATGTCCACAAAGTCTTTTAATTTAAAAACAGTGAGGTAGAGTTTGAACCGTATGTTTTTTTTTACTCGAACAGTGTAATTTCTGGAGAAATATATAGAACTGACATTGGACATTTCAACTGTGAAGTGAATATGTTTTTTATTACAATATGTATTTAATCCCTCATAGATATAATATATCTTACTGTTCTGTTTAATTTTATTTATAGTTTTATAGCAAAATTATATTTATCACAAAGGTGGATCTGAAAATAATAATGTGAAACATCTGCAGCGTCTGTTTGTGTCTTTTATTTTGCATATATTATGGTATGCTGTCAACAATAGCTGTTCTTGGAAGATTTGAATATAATGCATAAATGCAAATAACATATTATTATATATTCAAATAATATCTATGTATGCATATGCATCAATTCATTGTTTAATGAATGGTTATTTTTTTTCACCGAATAGTACTACCTGTGTTAAAGAAAATATGTGCAGATAAAAAGATTCCAATAAAAACATCACTATACAAAGAATTTTTTTAAGTATCAGAGCAACTTAAAGCCTATTTGAGGTTCCCATTGATGCGCAATAAACCTCAAATTAAAAACACTGCTGTTTCTCGTCCGGTCGCAGCTGACAGTTGTCAAAATGACATGTTTATTTTAGTTTAATATCAACAAGGGTCAGCAAGCCTCATTGGCCCATGGATGAACACCGGGCTTTAACCAAGCCTCCTCTTTTCAACCAACATTCAGAAGTTGACGAGGCAGGCGTGTAACCATCCATCCCATCCTGCTCCCCGGACGTGAGGGCATCTCGACCTTCGACCGCTTTCTCAACGACTGAGGGAAGCGAGAACAACCTGTTCACTGCTCTGCAGCAAAGTGTTCAGAGCAAAGTTATTGCGACACAGACGAAACCCATCAAAACGAAAATTGCAAAGCCATGCCGGGTCATCGAACCGGCAAATATTTCGGCCGAGAAGCGGACACCCCACACCGCTATAAGGCCACGTTCTCGCCTCAGAACTGCCTCGACCAACTCTGTCCAGTCCAGCTGATTAACTAATTAGGTCAAACTCCCCACCAGCAATCACCTCTATATATATTACCAAGAACTTTGAGATGATTAAAAATAATTTTTTATGTCAACAGTAAATAGCTACATCTTTACTATTAAAATTTAATTGCCATATTAAATATTTATTATATACTGATGAAGCTTGCGTCGGCTTGCAAGGTGTCCTAGTTACTGGTAACCTCCATTTAACTTCTCCTGTAAGAAGTGTGTGTGGAGGGGTATTCATTTGCCAGCCTCATCCTATATCCATCCATTGCACTATGCATGAGGTTCTGTTGTGTGCTACCTCGAGTATCCTGCAGTCACTGCTGATCGTTTGAAGTCTGTGATAAATTCCGCCATGAAGATTCTGTAATAAAACACAAACAAGATTCTGTAATAAAACAAACATGTCTTCAATGGAAGATGTTCTGAATCGATGTTCTACAAAATAAGGGGAAAAAAGCAGAACTGTGTTGAGGTCATTTCTACAAGATTTTCATTATGATATTTGTGATGAGGGCATGTTCCCATCCCCCCTTTTCATCCATCACCTCTCAGGAAAAATATCCAAGGCTTTCTGAACGAAGCCACTTCAAAGAACCGTGAATTAAAATGATCTGTTATATATGCTAAATTCTAGTCTGCCCATGCATGCTACCATGCCCTTCATCTTAATGTCTGTTCCTATACCAGGCTGCTTCCACAACCCACCCATCCAGGACAAACTTAGCAATTACTTTGTATTCTTCTTCAACTCCATGTAAACCCTGTTTACGGTGAAAGTGACGATTGAAACCGTGGACCATAGGCACACGGTTTACAGGTTGGCACAGAGTAGTACGTTATGAAGACAACATGACCTAAAACTTATTCAAGACCTGCCCCAATGGACGTAAAATCAGCTTACTTTGCCCTGGCTGCCATTTCGATACCGGTCCAGCGGGGGCTGTAGGGATAATCTTTGACCGACTGGTTGAAGAGTCTACCAGTGGAGGTGGTATGGTAGACGGACTGGAACACAAACTCGGGCGGGTCCTTGGGGAAGTACGTTGGAATGTGAACTGCCAAAATTAAAAAAATGCGAGAGTTAATAGGTTATATAAAACGAAACCACATAGAAATATCTCAAAATCTTTGGTCATAAGGAGGGATAATTAAATTAATTAACTCTCAAAACACAAAACCATGGTACCTGGAAATGTTTTCAAAAATGAATTGGGGGAAAAATTTCTCAGAGCAGCATCAGAGAAGGAGGTCTAAAGAGGGAACTAATACACTCATAATTTGTCCATATTGGAGTACATTTATGTAAGGAGACTTGGCATGCTTTTTGAACAACGGTCCTCACTTTGAAACATTCCTAGTGTACCACCATTCCACGACATCCTCTTTTAAACAATTTTTATCCAGACCTCAGTCTATAACACAACAAATTGGGTTTCTAAATCCATCCCCAGAAGGAAGTAGTTCCAGTTGTATGCCAATCAAGTTGTTGTGGTTTCCCTTGGTACTTGCAGTTGGTCATACAACGTATTTCTCTAGAAAGTTATAATGGTTTAACCAAAAGCAACTGAAATCTTCACATCATGACCCAGATACCATGGTGTACTACTGTCAGGCCAAGCCAGCAGAACTGATCAACAGTAATATATTTAAATAGTGATTAGTCAATGGGCTGACCGTTGTTGCAGATTTAAGCTCAGCATCACTCTCGCTTCGAGATTCCTGTATCTGTAATTC
The DNA here is from genome assembly GCA_027574785.1 of Orphnurgus asper. NCBI lineage: Eukaryota > Metazoa > Echinodermata > Holothuroidea > Elasipodida > Deimatidae > Orphnurgus > Orphnurgus asper. Next base: position 1,496 of record JAODAG010327233.1, on the reverse strand, counting down.
TGCCGCTAAAATGCAATCGACCGGTTATTGAACACCGTTTTTGGAGAGACAAGAGGTCTGCCTTACCGTCGATGATGAAAGAAGGACTACTTACTATGTAAAATGAAATGAAAATCTTGGTTTTCAAAGAGGAAGGATATCTGTTCGAAGCTCTCGGCATCGTACTCGAGAACAGACCTGATGGGGTAGAAATAATAAAAAAATAAATGAAATAGGTGGAACATTATTTATCATACTGTCTGTGGAAATTACAAATTACATGGTGTACTACTGTCAGGCCAAGCCAGCAGAACTGGTCAACAGTAATTACATAATCCACCACAAGTCAAGCATGATTAGCCTACGGTGGATATTTGTACAATGACCCACGAACTTGAAATATCCAGGCAAATGACTACATAACATGAAAATACTATTTCATTATGAGGGTAAGCCTATGCACACATTGTAACTTTTATGAAGCGAATAGGATCGACTAAGTGCAGCACGTTGCTGTGTGATCACGATACTAGCAGTTCACAGCAGCATGCTTTTGGGGCGCTACATTTTCAGTTGCGGCGCTGTCGATTTAGGTTATGTGGGTGATAGGAGAAACTCTGGTCGGTCCCTAAACCCCGAATCGTATTTATCCACGATGGACATTGTTATCTATCGTTCAATCGTTTAAACATACCTTCCATAATAGCTGAGAAACGCTGCAACATATTCCTGCCTCTTCTTGAAGCCTTTGGCGATCAAGTCGATCTAATTATGGAAACAAATTTTTTACAATAATGCAAGACGTCAAGTGGAGCACGACCTTTCGACCTCTAGCTGTGGGTGCGTTCGTCGTTTCATTTACTAGGTTCGTACTTGTCGATGGAACTCAAAGGTACACAGGATTCGACATTTTCGGCCCTTGGCTGTCAACTACAAACAAAAACTTGTAATGGATATCAGCAGTAAAGGAACTAAACAACCATTTTACAGAGCTGACACGTCGCACGAATTACAACAATGAAGTCCATTGTACCACAAACATGACCAGAGGATTATATGGCATTTGATGAGATCTAGGTACAGTCGAGTCGTTCATTTTGTACAACTTTAAGATCCCCCCCCCGGTACACCATAAAACCGGTCGCTGTCACGGGGTGATATGGACATTTAAATAGCGCAGCAATACATACCCTACCGACAGCTAAACCGCTGCCTCTCCCACCCCCCAAGTCTTTCCCAGTTAATTTAAATAACAACGAGTCGGAACAGATATCGTAAAAGGTTAAATGGAAGTCTGGGTTGTTCTTAAACGATTAACATCAGAGACTGACATTTTTCGAGGTGAGCGTAAAGGTCTCCAAGAATGATAGATAATGCAACAAAAAAATTAGCTATGATAGGTCTTAATTGTGCAACCAATTCGATTACTGAGAGTCCCAGCTTCGACTTCAATATTCCAAGCTACCATACGAAGACGGTTGGTTATTGCTTCAGTGATGATGGGGGAGAGGAAAGGT
>JAODAG010327222.1:0-11096 GCA_027574785.1 Orphnurgus asper | reverse complement strand
ATAGCATCTAAATGCACCATGATTATGTTGAGTACCAAGTTACAATTGTAACTGCTATCTACATCCCTGGGGATGGTATTTAAGATTTTAAAATATATAGCATCTAAATGCACCATGATTATGTTGAGTACCAAGTTACAATTGTAACTGCTATCTACATCCCTGGGGATGGTATTTAAGATTTTAAAATATATAGCATCTAAATGCACCATGATTATGTTGAGTACCAAGTTGCAATTATAACTGGAATCTTCATCCCTGGCGATAGTATTTAAGATTTTAAAATATTTAGTATCTAAACACACCATGAATATGTTGAGTACCAAGTTACATCATTGTAACTGCTATCTACATCCAGACTGGGGATAGTATTTAACATTTTAAAATGTTTACCATCTAAAGACACCATGATTATCCCTGGGCCGGATAGTTAATTATCTTAAGATAGATAGGAAGTATTTGTAACTTTTGAAGTAGAACATTTCTAATTCAACCTTTCGTTTTGTTTTCAGTTGAGAATGCCACCGCCCATTTCGATCTGCTCCGTAGGTTTCAGCCAAATGGTCCACTGGTAAGGAATTAAGTCATCTTGTATTTTGTTGTAAAATCTTTGCAGGCCTTTTATTCCCGGTTTCCTATGAGTCATGAGGTTGGAGTGTGGGCTAGTGGTATGATCGAGTGTCCTCTTCTTGGCCCAAGGGTCGTCGGTTCGATTCCCAGCCATGACTTGTTCAGTCGATTTGCAGCGATTGGTGATGAATTCGACCTTCCACCATGGTGTGATTCAGTTTGCATTGGATAGAGTCCATTGGTGTATAGTCCTATACCCCCTGAGGCATATAATATAGCTCACTATAGGTAGATGTCTCATCATGCCTAGTGACATAATGTGATTCGGTACCATGAGGTTGTGAATTCAATATCATGAGGTTATACCTCACATGGTATTATAGTCCTACCCCAATTAAGCCACAGAAATGTTGTTAAGCGCATTTGATTTCCTTTCGTAGGTCAACTCGGAATTCTACACAGGGTGGTTGGACCACTGGGGAGAGCCTCACCAAACTTTATCAACTTCTGTCTTCAGTAATAGTTTGGATAACTTGCTTTCAATGGGTGCTAACGTAAATATGTAAGTATAACGTCTTGCCTTCACTTCAATGGTACAACTAAAAGCTTAGGTTATAAGTTTCTCGGTTATTTCACGGCTCTTGGCATAGATTTGACTGGATTTGCCCTTAATGTTTGTATGCAAATTACTTAATTTTAATGGTTTTTATGCAAAAATTTTCTTCACGAAGAGTTTGGTTTGCACTGCAATGTCGTAGTAGTGTCGGAAGTGTTTACCTCCATGGCAGTATTTTCTGTTACCGATATCAAGGTACATGTTTGAAGGTGGGACGAATTTTGCATTTTGGACCGGCGGTAATTACAAGGATGGAATGTACCGCCCTCAGTGCTCGAGTCACGACTACGATGCCCCGTTGTCAGAAGCAGGCGATCCCACAGAGAAGTACTACGCCATACAGGGAGTCATATCAAAGGTGTCGTACCATATTAACAGAGGAATTTAGCCATCTCCCTATTATTCTAGGCCCAATTAAGTCACTTGCTCCATCTGAAGCATTGAGTCATTCAGCTGGAGTCCCCATCTGAGTCATGTGTCTTAAGTCATAATGGTATAAGCAGTGCTTTCATCCTTTTTTCGCTCAAATTCTTACCAAAAATACTCGTCAGATGTTAAAATCGTTATTATTTGGAATTTATATAGCTATGATTAATATATATATAGCTATGATATAATATATGGATCTATGATATAATACATGGAGTGACATGTATTGTATGGTGAGTAACTCGATGTGAATCCCGAATGTCTGACTCCATGCAAACTGTAATCCTACAGTGGGAAATTGCAACTTGAGTCAGAATAAATTCCACATTTAGGATCTTATGCCCATTCACAATAGCCATGTTGGAGTTGGAGCTGTTTTGTTTAATGTTCAGTAGCTATATAAAGTAACGATGGTGCAAGTGCAATTTTCATTCCAGAAAGCTTGCTAAATGATGGTACATGAGCACCTCGGCCAATCAAGGAACACTCTCATTATTTAATAATATACTCAATGTAAATATAGGCACATATGGCTTCGTACCACAGCAAAGTCATGCTGTATTGACAAAGGCCATAGGTCATTGCATCATTCGGCATGTAGTAGTATTGTACAATCCTGTCAAAGGCAAGACGCTCTGTAGGCCTTTTAGCTAAATACAGGAGAGATCATTTGTGCAAATTAATCTTCTTGTAAATGGGTATCACAGAGAACTTACCGCAGCTTATCGATAGTTTAGCTTCCATTTCGGAACATTCCCTTCTATTATAAGCATGGATAGGACCATCGATTTGCTGCAAAGGCCTATACTAATTGATAAAGCAAACAAGAGCCACAGCCTGCCAACATCTGTGGCCCTTTAATTGTTAATGTCGAGCTAGTAGATGTATTGAAGGTTTTTATATGAAGAGCCTGTCCCTATTTTCATGGCAGGCAGGATGTATTTTACAACTCCTCTGTGATATTGGCTTGGGGCTTTGTTTGTTTTATGAATTATAGTATAGCAGAGATTGAAAGAATGAAAATCAAACTACCATCTTTCAAAGGAAGAATTCCCGAAGTGTGTGCTTTAATGTGATGTGAAAACTGCTGGTTTGGATATGTGTGGTATCTAACTTGGTGTCTTTTTCAATGTCATTTCTAGTATTTACCACTACCTCCTGGTCATGTCCCTCCTGCGACCCCCAAAAGTGCCTACGACCCTCTGAATATGCAATACTTTGGCTCCTTGCTCGATGTGCTGCAGGTGGTTTCACCAGGAGGGCCGATCAAGAGCAAGTATCCTGTTACCATGGAGATATTAAGCCAGGTGATACTTTTATGAATTTCTCCATGGGGAGTTTGAGTAAAATAATTTAGTTTCTATAAAGTACTTAATCCATAGATGGCCATTAGGCAATTAGGCCAAGCCAGAATTAGACCATTCTTGTAAATATTAAGGATCAGAAAATTAGCAATATGATCTAAAGCCTGTTCATGGCTAGGTCTCTTTAAATTGTCCCCTTGCCTGCACTTCCCTATATGTAGTGCCCATATCTTTAGGTTAAAGGTATGAATTTGTTGTCACTATCTGCATGCATGTACATACATATCTATACTATTGATGAAGAAGTACATGGTCCTTTTTTTTTTGGTCAGTACCATGGATTTATGCTATACAGAACAACCATCCCTGCTGGCGTTAGTGATGGAGCCGGGCTCTTGAACTGCTCAGGGATAAGGGACAGAGGATATGTCATGGTGAATGAGGTAGGTGCATCTTATCGTAATGATACATATCACGGTAGGATGCGTGTGAGAAAAGTTCATATAGGACATACCATGGAGTATAATGTTCATCATAAAATATTATGCTCAGTTGTTTGTAAGAAAGATGACAAGTTTTGACAAGACAAGAAAGATGACAAGTTTTGTGAAGTTTGAGGACTGAGTAATGTTTCATATTTCTTTGGTTGCATGGTTGGAAAAATTAATACATGCATAAATTCTATGGATAGGAGGATTGTCAGTACTACATTTGTGTGACTAATCACACTTTGTGTAGTTATAGGTTGAATTTGAGAAAAAAGAAATTTAAGAATTGACTTTATACCATATGGGTATGAGTGTTTAACATTATTCAAACTTCATTATATAAAAGATAATAAGTAATAAGGTATTTTGTTGTTTTGTTTTAAATCGATAATGATTATTTCAAGGTTGTTGTACATCAAAGCATCCTTTGTTGACTCATGCAAGTAAGTTATACAAGTTTCACGATTCATTCATGTCTGTCGATTACCACAGACTTACAGGAGTTAAACGATCCAAGTATCCAATACTACTGATTACCATATATCCAGGATAGATGGGGGGGGGGGTCCACCAATTTCTGCCCGACCTACCCTCAAATTGATGGAGCTGCCATGGATGTAATTTATAACTTTTAAAAAGTGTCTCATGATGATGGCTAACTTAATTTAGCAACAAATTATTTTAAGCTGCCTATATGCCGCCCCCCTGCGTGCAGTCATAACATGCTTAACTAAAGTAAGAAAAAAATTAATATGTTACTTTTTGTTGTTAAAATTCATTGTAATTCATGTCGCTTCACTTTAATGTTAAAAATGCTCTGGCAACTCATAGGTCGGTCAGGGCGTTCTGGAGAGGATCACCAAGCCAAACATCAGCATTGTATTCAAGGACGGCGACACGTTAGACATCCTAGTCGAGAACCAGGGCCACGTCAACTATGGGGTTGGTATGTATGACCCTAAGGTGAGCGGAGGGGACGGACCTTTTGCGGTACACGGCCCTCAGCCCATCCGTGAGAAGTTTAAAATGTTCAACTTAAAGCTCGAAGATATGTATAATGCTAGCTCCATACTTTTGTTTTAGTCGAATTGCAAAATACTCTTCTTTCAAACTGGCTGCCATATGTAGGGTTCAAAGGGCATCGATGTAGAACATCATATGGTATTGACATAGGACTACATCAAAGGTTATCAACATAGAACTACATCAAAACGTATTGACATAAGACTACATCAGAGGGTATTAACATAGGATTACCGTCATATATTTCTTCCAGGGAATAAAGGGGAATGTTACCTTAAATGGCGACTTGTTGACAGAATGGTTGATGTATCCTATAAACATTGAAAACATCTTGCCAGAGATGATGAAACATCACCGCTATGGCAGAAAACACGGGCTGAAGAGAACGCCCGTGAATATACCCGCCTTTTATTTCTCCGAGGCGAACTTCCTCGACCCAAACAATGACACCTTTCTTGACCCAGTGAGGTGGTCCAAGGTGAGTTTTAAGGATTTACCAGTGGAGTATTTGACATTCTGCGGCGAGAAAATCTTATATTCGCTCGTTACATTTGGTTCTGGAGATTCAAACTATATGATACAAGTGCTTTAATAATGACCTGAAAGTTTGAGGGTATAGTATGGGTGAGTGCATGTGTACCTGACAGCTATAGTCTTTTTAACTACATGAAAACTCAAGGATGACACATTTGACATATGTCATACTAGACCGGTAGATGAACCATGATGAGTAGCATGTGCCCTACGGTTGTTTGGTTCTCACGTCATGAATATTATAATGTGTGTAATTTTTTAAATGTTAATGTATTCTTAGTATTACTTGGTTTGTAAATGTTACTTCAGTATATTATTACCTGCAGAAATACAGAATATATAGTACAAATAGAGGATTCAAAAACATCCATCACTTTTAGGACTGGTATATGCCTGACTATCTTCAGACTTCGCACAGTGGTACAAGTTGATTGATGTTATACGTCATACGTACTATACGAAGGTTTCCATCAAAAACTTTGCAACCGTATAGCCAACTATATCTTCGGACAGTTTGGTGTAGTGATATTTAGTTGATTGATCATGATGTATAACTTCTGGAACACTGACTCTGTCCAGAGGCAACAGTTGGAAAACTGTTATATCAGTTAATTGAGATGTAAACGCTATTACTTACACAGAGATATCAATATGTCAAGAATTGATTATCCAGTTTATACTGCAGAGAAAGCAGATAATAAAAATCCTGGATATTCTTTCACCGACCAGTGAGTTGCCCTGGCATGGATTGGCTGCCAAGGTCAGGCAGGGGAAGAAGTTATGACAGTTAAAAGGTGGTTTATTGTGGGAGATGCAAATTCCCTTGTCACCTCAGCCTGCAGGTAGACAGATTTGTCCTTCCCAAGCATAAACCTTTAATAAGATATTTGTTATATAAATTACCCTGATTCCATCTGCAGTGAGTGTTTTTAAAACGTTCTGTTGGACTCTCCTTTCTACAGGGTCAAGCATTTCTAAACACCTTCAACCTGGGGCGATACTGGCCTACCAAAGGACCACAGGTTACCTTGTATATCCCTGCTCCTGTTATATCTAAATATGGGAAGAACACCCTCATTCTCTTTGAACTAGAGAGGGCAGGAGAAACGGTGCATCTTCTCGACAGGCCAGTCATCGATGGTCCCGTCTGATTTGTAAAGAGTAGATGAGCACTTGAGAGAGTATTGAGAATTACTATTTTCTATAAATTACTATAAATGGTTACAAAAATTGTCAAATAACATAATTCATTATATTTCAAAAGATAACTTGGAAGTTCGGAATCAAGAGTCATTATTTTCCCATCTGAAATTTTTTGTCAGAGTTGAGCCAGGGATAAAGCATTAGAGTTTAGGAATGTTCAATGTTGAGAGCAGCATTAATAATCTAGACCTGAATTGTTTATTTTATTAGATAGCATAGGGCGCCCAGGTAGAATTTTCATGATAATATTCCAGTCTCCTTGTGGTCACCGTTGGTATGTATGTTATGTGTATTCATTGCTTGTGCGCAACAATCAGCTGGAGATCATAAGGCGGTTAACCTTCCCAAAAACAATAAAACAAGGCTATGCATGGGAACTGAACATTGCACGGTACCTTATAAGTTTTACCTGATTCAAGTTAACTAAGCAAACATGTTCTTTTGCTTTATGTGCAAATTCATGTTTACAACTTTACTACTTTTGGCACATAGTTTTTAGTTAAATATAGTAAGGGTCTGGAAGCTTCTAACTTCTAAGGCTCATGTAGAAACACTATCAGTTAAAGCCCGGTGTTCATCCATCAAGGTTTCTTATGAGGCTTCCTAATTCCCTTACTATACTAAATACTTTCACATTTTTGCATCAAGTGATGTACTTTGCAAAATTTGGAAAAGGTGTTTCTATTGTAATGTTTTGTTTGTCAGAAATACATCACTGTACTACCTCATAAACTGAAGACTACTACTGAATTCCTTTGAAATATTTCTTGCAATCTCTTCTATATTCATCCATAAAGCAATGCTCTCAGCCTAAGTCACTGGGTTCCTGTCTTGCAATGAAATTGCTTACACAGGGTTTCAGATGAATCTTCACAATATAATACTCTCTTGACAACAACAAAGTGCAGTGAACTTGGTCACCCAAGGCAACATATGCTGACAAGTTGTGGCTCTTGTTTGCTTTATCGACTATTGGAGACTTTCAAGAGGTATCAAATTCGTTTGTTGGTGGAAAACAAGCAGTCCCTCTTCTTTTTCTTCAAATCGCCGGTCATTTTATTAATGCAAGAAAGGAACGTTCCCAAAGAGTGAAGATAGTCCCACGTACTGTGACATTTTCTGGACACTCTTGGGAACAGGCAGAAATCTATACGGGGATGACACATTCAGAACGGCAGCGAGGGATGTGACCATACGTAAGAAGAACTTTGCAAGTGACATTTTTTGAACGATGGTTTGCGTTATATGAAAAACCGGATGCGATGCGACAGATTGCAACCTGGTTCTCGATAGATTCACGGAACACAGAAGCATCGACGAATTCCACAGTAGCATTATTCCACTTTAAACTACGCATCGCATTTGAAAAAAAATAAGTTCTAGAGGTTGGCTTTTCAACTAATAAATGCAATCGAAACAACGTTCTGTGTAAAAGTTTGTATAGAGTAAATTGTTTGGACCTTTGGAATTGTCTGATCCTTATTTATATACAGAATTTAGACCCATTTCATATTTTGAAGAGTCGGAAGGCATAGAAAAGACACAAAATATGCGTTAAAGCAGGATAACAAGTTACGAGCATTTGTTTTTTTGAAGATTTAGGTATCATCATAGACCAGTCTTCTTGTGAGGGTACGAGAAGATCACATGACCATGAAAATGTTCAGCCTTTGGATATTTTTTCTTAAATTCCTGTTTATATGCCCCAGCCCGCATCATGGTTAATTTACTTAAAATCGAGAAATGTCAGTATAAAAAAAGAGAGAAGATAATCATGTCAAGAGAAAGAAGATATGAAACAATAAGGAACAATATCAAAAGTGTTTATCAAAATTTGTTCGACATGGTTTTGTTACTATGGAATTATTACAAGCATTTCAATTATAGTTCACATTCGTAAATTAAATAGCACACAAACACAATTTTACTTTCTCAAAACTCTTTGCACACAACATGAAATATGGAAAAACTGATCCAATAAAGAGATATACACTCACCTCAGTGAAAAAAAAAATCCAACCAGGCTCCCCAGGCAACAGTCGTATATTCACTTCCCAACTTGTGTAAACCATTACTATAGTCATTATGACAGAAAACATAGTAGGCTAGGCATAATGGAAAAAGCATGTACTATAGGTAGATACATTTTCTCCTAGCGTTGAGAACTCGTTGCTCACCACACGAACCCAGGACTGATGGTCAACTTAACATCCTTCCCCCTCCCCCATAACTTATACTATAATTGTGTAGAAAAGAGCACCAACAAAATACACTTAACCATTTAATAACAACAAATAGAATCATAAAAAGTTTGTAACAAAACAATTATTTTGTTTCTAGGATAAGTTTGTATATACCTTTAAAAAAAAAAGGCCTACACATTTTAGCAAATTCTCTTTCTAGTTTCTTAAACATTCTGCTGAAATTAAACACTGTAGACTTCACAATTGACACTGGCTGGCATAGCAAATCAAGGTGATAATGAGAAATAGGATTGAAATCCTAGCCATGACGGAAAATACTTTCAAATTGCACGAAATGTTCTTCAGATAGACCGCGCGATAACAATACATGGATGGAATTTCGAATATCAAGGTGAATTTGTAGAAGGATGCATGGAAGATGTTATATGGCATCTCTATAACAACCTCTCATGCATAGTCCATGTTAAAACGTGCTTGATCTTTGAACTTTTAACCTATTTATAGTCCCTGAGCTATGCCAAGCAAGTTGGGATTTTCTTGGTACTTAAAAAGGGTCATGAAAACCGTCTCTCTAGAAGGTTAATGGCTTTACTAAAAGCTGCTGAAATGCATCACATACATCATCATGTAAATATAGAGCCTGAACCAATACATTTATTTTGACATGTCTCAGAAGTAGGTATGTGTAAGTACTGTACACAAAATTAAAAAAAGCATTAAACCTTGGTATCAAAAAATAAATGAAGTGACTGGAAATGTATCTACATGAATTATTCATGACTCACTGACATGCATAGACATGACTACATGAATATGCAAGTACAGACACAACTACCGTAGCCTACTGTAGATGACGCTATCTGGCCACATGGATGGGTGTCTGGTTAGATTTCCAAGCACTGACTTTCACGGTGACGCGATAACGATGCACTAATTAATTCGTTCATTGATTATCTTTAATATTTTTGTAGTAAACCTTTGGTCAGTGGATGTAAATATAACACATCTTGACTGGTGCACGCAGAGCTCGACACTGTGCTGCTCACCACCAATATTTCCGAGCTCTCCGACTGGTAAATGTGCCATGGCGGTCATGATGTCATCAACAACCTACGGTAGACATGGGAGGCCATTAGATTTGAAAAGTTCACTGCACATAAAAGACTGGAAGATGACATCTTTTCTGTACGTGGCAAGCGAGCCTGTAGTTTCGTTTCTCCAAATTCCATCCCTACGAGAGACTGCACGCTTTGCTGGTATTTTTCTTCCCGCTGGTCGCCCGGTTTGCCCTCTCTGCGACTGAAATGACGGTCGCCGCGGCTTTGAATCGATGGCCCCGTGTCAAGAGCTCGTCCAGCTCCCGGGCACCTAACGTAGCTTTTCCAGCATCCAATCGCGACGTTACATAGTCTTGGATCCTTCTCTGAAAATGTACGGAGAACGTCGTCTTAAAAGAGGGGGGTCGGAGTAGAATTCTTTTGTTCGACATTTGATTGACATCCGTTTTGGAAGTGTCAGAATATGCTAAGATGTGATTAACGAGATGAATTTCCGGTTGAGGATTCTGGGTCATTTGAGATGATTTTATTTGCAGCTTCAGACTCCATGTAGAGTGCAATTGATTTATTATCGCGCCATGCTAATTGGCTGACTAGAAGGTCACGAAAGGTCGCAGTGATCAGTCGTCGAGGAGATCTTGGACGTCCTTCGAGCTAACCGTCGACCTGCCGGCTCTCAGAGCGAGCGACACTATATGCTGAATACTTTTCTGAAAGAGAAAGAATTTGTTGTGGTTTTCATACTACGGATAATGTATGTGTAGCTGTGGCCCCCATTGAAATATACGATAAAAAACTTAGAATTAGGATGAAAATGTAAGGAAGAGAAGAGATCGATCGGTCCTATTTGAACTTCTGGGGGACAAAAAACAACCAGAGCAAACAAACCTCGTTTAATAACAAAAATATATAGACCAGGCATCGTTGCTGCGTCGGTCACGATCTAGTTATTCGACAGTCGCTTCTTCGGAACAAAATTAGTTTGGCGACGTGGAGCGCCAGCCTCTCTACGTTTGGTCAATATCAGGACAATTGGCAACGACGGTGCCCTTGGGAGTCAAATTATTACTGGAACATTTTCTCGCACGTCACCTGTGGGGAAGATGTCTGTCTGTTCGATTTCTCTATTGGAACGGATGTATCACTGAAGTAGCTGACTGAACTAAACAAACATGACCAGTCTCAACGAGGTTGCTTACCAATTTCTTCTCCAGGCGCGCGACTCTCTTCCTCTCTGTGTTCAGTTCCGTCGTCATTTTGTTCTTCTCATCTTCATCCTAAATTCAGAGAAACATTCGATGACAAATGAAAGTAACTCATGCATCATTCTTATCGTTTGGTAATCGGAAAGAAAAATCTGCCATGAAAGAACTTAAAAGATTCAGCACTTGAATTATGGCAAAGCGTGTGTAATTATTATACTACACAGGTATAACTATGGGTGGGGGTGTAACTACAGCTGAGGTATAACTGTGAGTGGGGTTATAACTATTGGTAGGGGATATTAAATATGAATGGGCCGATAACAATGGCTGAGGGGAAACTGGCCGAGAGGGGTAATCATGGTTGATGGATATAACTTTAAAGGACACGTCCAGGTTAACTTTTTGAAATGTTTACTGATTTCAAATAATTTATCATAACCGTGCTCTAATTTTTATCCCAAA